>PVIJ01019093.1:0-24467 GCA_004024925.1 Scalopus aquaticus
TCTTTGGAGAAGTGCCTTTTGAGCTCTTCTGCCCATTTTTTGACTGGGTTGTTGGCTTTGTTTTTGTTGAGTTGTGTGAGTTCCTTGTAAATTTTTGTTATTAGTCCTTTATCAGATGTATTGTGTGCAAAAATCTTTTCCCAGTTGGTAGGGTGTCTGTTAGTTTTGGTTAATGTCTCTTTTGCTGTACAGAAGCTTAAAGAATGTTTCTTGGTGCAGGTCTTTCAGGCTAGTAATATGCAATCATTCTGTGGCTTATTGTCATTCATTAGTTTTAGAAAATTTTCACATTAATATCTCAAATATTATTTCTTAGTACAATTTTTTTTGTTTTTGTTAAACTTATCCAACTTTTATGACTTTCTTCCCATTGGAGGTGATTATTTGAAAAAGATACTTTGTCATAGTTGAAAAGAAGTACTTATTTAAATTGTTATCTGAGAGCTTCTAGATAATAAAAATGGATTAAATATTTTATTTCATTTGAACACTGCCAAAGTAAACATTTTGATTTAAGAAAAACATTTTGTTGAGAGGATATGTCTTCATATTTTCTGTTTTTAGAAATACTAGATATTGTCATAATACTGGATATTGTTAGTTTGTTCCAGAGCAGTAATTTAAAGAGTAAATATGAGGCTCATGTTGTTTTCACAGAAGATTAATTGAACCTCTGGAGAAGATAAACAGTATTAAAAGAATATACCCTGTAATTGACACTAAAAATAATTGGAATAATTGTGTTTAAAAAATGAGACTAGATTAATTAATATATGAAAGCTAAGGAATCTCTGTGAACTTTTTTTTGCATGTACACACATTTTTCTGTGAGGCACAGGAAATCTAATATAAATAAAACCAGGCAGGTAAAATCCTTTTCAGAACATCTAGATCTGTTGTAAGACAAGTTCATTGTTATTTGAATTTATAAGCTGTAAGGAACTAGAAAGTCACTGAGCATTGATAAATGTCATCTGTTACAGATGAATGAGCTGGAAATTTATTGTCCAACTTTATTGCAGATATCATTGGTTGCAGAAATGCTGCTGATTTTGTTGGTGCTTGTTACTGATTGTTGTGGGAAGGGTTGTACACAATCTGTATAGTGTACAAAGTACTTTCGTAATGTATTTTATCCTTTCAAGGTCATCTATAAATATTAGTTCAATAAGTTTTCTGACATCCTGGAAATGCTTTTGTAATAAGTTTATTGTTCTTTCTATGCATTATTCATGTTGTTCAGACCTAAGAAGTATGTATGGATAATTGTTATTTGACATCTGTATTTCTAACATGTTTGAATTACTTTGAGTTATAGAAATTCTAGTTTTTAGCAATCTGATAGCTATCTTTTTTTATCAAAGGATAAAATTTAGATTCACTGACTTAAACCAGTGGTTCTTAATTGGGGATGATTTTTTCTTCCATTGACATTTCATACCATTTTTTGTTGTAACAACTAAGATGAAAGGATCTAGTGATATCAGTGGGTAGAGGCCAGGAAAATTCTTTAAACACCCTGGGGTAGTTCCTTACAACAATCGTTATCTGGGCCAAAATTTTAATGCTGTCAAGGTTGAGAATCTGGATTTAGACATAAAATTAATGCATATAAAATTTTTAAAGACAATAAACATATATATGCACTATTACTCAAATTTATAAACAATTATGAATGTTTAATATTTGCCAGATACGTACTTAGTTAAAGGTGAAGCGATGTAGATCCTATTTGAGAGAAAAATTAACTCACAAATAAGCATTTCAGCAAGTTAAATCAGTATTTTTTCCTAAAAAGTATCTGTGGTATATGTTAATAACATAATAACAAAAATATGTGCATGTCAAGGCATATCCATGTTTTGGCATGCAGATTGATTATAAAGTGTAGCTCATGAAATATTCAGCAATAATTTGTAACATACTTTGTTGTGCAGAGTTAAGAAATGGGAAAATTCTGTCTTTCACTTGGTGAGAGGAGAAATAAGAAATTGCATTAAATGAGGCCTAATGAGGCAAATACAGGCCAAAAAGTGCAAATTCATTCTGGAGTGACTCCAAGAGTGGTACCTTACTATAAAGAAACAAAAATATTGGAAGCTTTGGGCTTTAAAGTTTGTGTTTGAAGTTGCAGATGATCTTGGTTATACTTGTGAACTCTGATATTATTGATTCTTAATAAATAACAGCTCAAAATCATTATAGACAACATGTTAACAGTTTATTAAATAGTGAAAATTTAAAGACAACTTGAATTAGCTTGCTTAGTTCACAAAATTTTGTGATTCTAATTTTGAAGGTGAAAGAAGAAGAAAGACTAATATGGGAATACTTTCGTGAACCAAAGCATTTTCAAATATTATTTAAATCTCACAGCTAGTCATATTGCATGTTACTATCAGCGTTACTTGAAAGGAAACTGGAACTAGCATTCTTACTGTTGCTTAGCTCCTAATTAGAGGAAATTGGAAATCATATCCTTGGAAGCAAAAGTTAGTGGTTGTTACAGACTAAATTTTGTGCCTTCTCTCACATGCCCCATTCAACTAAATTCATAATTTGAAGCTTAATACCCAATTTGATGGTATTTGGAGCTCTCAAAGGTTATGAACGTAGAGTCCCTTTGAGTGGAATTACTGTCTCTATAAAAGAAACCTCAGAGAGCTCTCTTATCCTTTCACCATGTGAGGACATGGCAAGAAACTTACCTTCTATGAAACAGTAAGCAGGCCCGCCTCAAAACATGCAGACTGCTGGCACCTTGATCTTGGAATTTCCAGCTTTCAGAACTGTAAGAAATAAATTTCTGTAGTTTATAAGTCACCCAGCTTATGTTATTTTGTTATAGCAGCTAAGTTGAATAAGACACTGGACTTTCCTCAAATCATGTCTCCTCTGTTTGATAGAATATTTTACATGTGTTCATAACTTAATTGACTCTATTTGGGTGAATGATTATGTTGAGATAAAAAGTATGTAAACTGCTGATAGAGGTTTTACAGTGCAGTTCACAATACAGATCAGGTCATATATTTCTTTGTTCAAAATACAATTCAAATACTCAGTTACTATCTTAACTATCTCTTCCTTGTATTTGTTGAATACATATCAGTCTTAACCACACTAGGTTAGAATTCCTTACCATTTTCTTAATGAATGAAGATAACTCTGTTCATGTTGCTGCTCTTTACCATTTTCAATGTTTATTGTGAAATCGTAAAAGTTTCTTGGAGTTACTTATTTGATCATTAATTGAAGGAGATTTTATATATTTTAGCTTCAAATTATGTGTTTTATGTTAAAAGATAGAATATCCCTGAATACTATTCTGTATCAAAAGAGAATTACACAGGAATCATTACAATATATAATTTATAGAAATATATTTTTTGAATCAAGTATTTGATTATTTGTGATTATTTAGTGATGACAAAGCATAGTATTTTCATACTCAAAGCTTCATTTTTTTTGTTTTATTTTAAATACTTTCTCATTTAGATAACATTGAAATATAATTTGTAAGTTATATGATTCTGCAATAATCTATATAACCTTTGAATGGTGACTGATTATATATGACGACAAGTAAGAATAACCTTGAGAAATTGCTTTATGAGGGTAAAGTAAAGGTTTATCAAATCAAAAGTTAAACCATTTGAAATATGACAGTTTGTACTGAATGCATAAAAAGTGCTAAGAAATTTTTAAACAGTATTTCTAGGGGCCTCCCTTGTGGCCTATGGGTTAAGTCTCAGCGCTGCCACCTTTGCTGCCTGAATTTGATCCTGGCCAGGGAGCTAACCCATATATGGCACAGCAGACCTGTCCTGTCTTGTAGTGTATTTCAGTAAATCCACCTGTTCTACTCCCCACTGTCACTGGTGAATTCTCTCACTCCCCGGGCCTCTGGCCTACACCACAGTTCTATACAAAATAATAATAATAATAATAAGTTATTCTATTGTTATTATTGGGGTGATTTGTTTGGTGGTATGGGTGAAGTAGTGCAGGGTATGGAGGATGAATTAATGAGAAAGAAGAAAGGAAAATAAATTCTGTGTTCCCGGAATAAAATTGGCATTTTCCTTTTACATGAAGCATTTTCTAAGTTCTTTAAGAGATTTATGGGATATTATTTTTTCCCCAAACCATCTTCTATTTAATATCAAAGGTTTTGTTTATGTTTTAATAGGGAATAAGTAGATGTTATACAAGCATCCTTTAAAAAAGTGTCCTTTCATTCTCATATAAACCAATGAGATCTAAAAATACTTTGTAGTAATTGGAAGACTAAATTCTGTTTTTAAAATGACGACTTCCTTAGATTTAACAAAGAGCTAGAGTGGTTACTATTAAGGTATTTTCAGGTGGATTTACATTTCAATGTAAAATTTGGTGTTTATGGGGCTACTTTATGATTTGAGAGTTTCTTGGGCCAAAATCTCTCAAGCTTTAGAAACATTATGAAAAACCAGAAGAGTAATACTAGAATATTATAATGTCTTTTTGAAATGACTATTCTAGATATGAAAAGACATTTTAAAAGCTAATTCTTTTAAAATATTTATACTAATTTAAAACAAAATAATTTGTTTTAAATCAATAATTTGTGGGATAAAAGTACACTTGCTTTTCCTGATTTATTTTTCTTGATAATGTACCCCTACCTCTATTTTTAAAATCTCCACATTCTATGCAAAATCTCCATTTTGAAGCCTGGGTATGTTACCTTTGAAAATATTATTTCAGACTGGTTTACATGCAGTGAAACACGGTACCATGTCATGCAGGAGAGGCCAGATGAACAAGTATTCTACAAAGGCATATTAATTTAAACACTTACTAAAGCATCAACCAAAATTATTATAATTGTTCTAGTCATAAATTTTAGAGTAAAATATTGGGAAGTGGGGAAGTAAGGCAGTGCTACCATAAAAAAGTAGAAATTATCATGTTCCCTAAAAGGACAATACCTAAAATCAAAAGTTAATAAATCAAAGATAACAAATGTACACATTATAGATAGATAATGGATTAAAGATATGTTGTACATATACACAATCAAATACTACTCTGCTATAAAAAAAAAAAGATGAAATATTGCCATTAGTGACAACCTGGGTGGAACTAGAGGGGATTATGCTCAGTGAAATATCAGAGGGGAAAGGCAAATACCTTATAATTTCACTCATGTGTAACACAGAGAAACAGAACAAAGGAACTGACAAAACTAAACCAAAATAAAGCCTAGAAATACGACTGCAGAATGGAGGCTATGGGGGGAACAGGAGGAGGATAAAGGAGAGGAGGGGCCTCAATCATAAATGATAAAGGGCCATGGATGGTTTGTCGGGTGGCTGTGAGGTTGTACATCTGAGGAAGTGTGAACCTATTCTAAATTGTATCAGGTATTGTAAACCTATGTACATCAATAAAAATAAAAAAAAAGAAGAGAATAAAGGTATCTGGTGATGTGTAATTACCAGAAAAAATAACCAGCTAAAGTAACCAAAATGTGGTTGTCCTGTGTGAACATGACTAGGAGAGGGGTGGGAAGCACTCTCAGTAATAGAAATCATTTAGTACTACTCTTTTTTAAAAAAAGTAAAATAATTGGATTATTAGAAAAAGGATGCTTGGAAATGATTTTTATATCATTTTATTTATTAGTTGGCATAATTATTGTATTTAAAGTCTAAGATCTTTTTTTATTGAGGTAATACTGGTGTATATTATTTTAAGATTGTTTCTAAGATATACAATCATTTTGAGGGATACATTTCTTCAAATACAAAGTATGACCCTTTTTAAAAAATAAAAGAACAGTAATTTTCCATAAAAGTGAAGGCCTTAATAATTCATGTATTTCTGGTTTTTAATGTACTCTAACAGGCACATATGTGTGTGTTTAGCATTTTATAGAGAAATTGGAGTCACAAATATAATCGAGAATGAATGTGAAATAAATTTAGATATGCATTTTCTTGGTGAGTGATGTACATAGTTCATTGAATTTAACACATTTGCTGAGTTTTCAGATTTTATCATCATACAACAGAGATGATTAGTAGTCAAGATAAACATTTTTAAAAATTTTTAAAAATTGCTTGATGACACTAATTTTTTTAAAGCAGCTTGTTAAATGTTTTATAGTTGCCGGAATTAATAGAAGTCACCATGGAAACTGTCTCACAATACTTTGTGGTTGAATAGGATTTTGAATATCCATTTTAAAGCATAAATACTTTGACAGCTGTAAGAATATTTATATTTCCTCAAATTTTGATTTGATGGCACTGCTTAGAAAACAGAAAAAAAAAAGCATTTTTTAAAACAAGCAGTTTTAGATATTCTTGGAATTCTTAAGAAGTACTCCAGTACTTCTTAAGTACTTTGGTTTATCTTTATAGCATACTTTTTTGGAGGTAGTACAGGAAATAGGAAAATCATAAAATCTCAGACATCCTCTCTAGGTGCACAGAAAGCATCTGTTCCTTCTTGTTTTTTTATCTTCTTATACTACATGCAGTTTTGCACATTCTCCCCTCCTTCCTGTGCTAGCTGACTAAATATATTTTATATTTTAAATATTTTTAAAAAATCAAGTAAAATTTTTAAAATATGTTTCTGCTTACAGATTTCAATCTTGTCCTTAGCTTACAGTTTCTAACCCTTTTCTCATTACTATTTTTGAATATTCTTGAGTTCCCCCCATTTTTTTTTTTTTTTTTTTGGTCAGATTTACCAGAGGCTTATTAACTTGGCCTTTTCTATAAAACCATGCTTTGGTTTTCTCATTTATGTGTTTCTTTTTTTTTTAAGTTATATATACATTTTTTGTTCCAATTTTTATTTAATTTTCTTCTCTTGTGGATTCTTCTTCTTTATTGTTGAATTGAATGCTTAATTGGTTTATTTTAAATATTTTTCATATTTAATAAAAAATAAAGCTTTTAAATCTTGCATTGAGGTATGAGAAAATACGTGTTTTGTTTGGCAGTATTCATCCTATTAATTTCTATGTGGTACATTATTGTGGTTTCTAATTGAAACAATTTGAGATTACAAAAGTGATGCAAGCTTGTTTTAAAATACTCAAATGCAAAAGAGAGATTATATTTTTAGTAAGACTGCAAGCAATAAAGGGTACAGATAAAGAATAGTATGGTCTGAAGTTGTGATACACATTAAGAAGAAAACATTAAGAAGCATAAGAGGCTAGAGAATGATAGCAGGAGGAATGAGAGAGACTAGGTTAGAGATGGTGTTCAGTTTAGATGTGGTGTTCAGGAAAGGCCTTCCTGAGAAGGTGATATTTGAAAATATAGCTAAATGATATGTAGGAGTAAGCAGTTGAGCTTTTGTGGTGGGGAGCAAGAATATCAATGTGAATTACAGGGCATGAGGGAGGAGAAAAGTGTCATAAGATGAAAAATGAAACATGTATTAGTCAGGACTCTCAAGAGAAACCTCTGTATCTGTCCATCCATCCATCCATCAATCCATCATCTGTATTTATTATGTGGAAATAACTCAAGCAATTATGAAGACTAAACCATCTCTTATCTGCCATCTGAAAAGCTGCAGATTCAGGAAAGCCATATAATATTCAGTTTAATTCAGTATTGAAGTATAATTCAATTCAGTATAATTCCGTTTTGAAGCAGAGGCACCAATGATATAATCCCAGTCTGAGAGCAAGAGAAAATGAGATATCATAGCTTGAGCATTGAGGCAGGCAAAAAAAAAAAAAAAAGACAAATTTTTCCTATGCACATCCTAATCTCATGTGCAAACACTCTGACAGATGTACCTAGAAATAATGATTAATATGGGTATCCTGTCACCAATCAAACTGATACCAAGCTTGATTAACCACCATACAGGGTGCAGGGTACATAGAAAACTGGATTTCAAGTCATTGTAGTGTTTTGAGAAGGGAAGAAAATATTCTGATTTAACTACAGCAAGTAGTGACCATTTCTGTGCAGAGAAGAGACCACACTGGAGGGAAGAAGAAGGAAAACCATCAATGAAGCTATTATGGAAATCCAAGGGAGCAATGATGACAGTGACTTTATCAAAGCTGGTAGAAATAGTGAAAATGGTCAGATTTACCTTATAATTTGTAGGTTGAGTCAAGAGGATTTGTTAATGAATTGGAAATGGGGCCTGAGGCAAAGAGATAAATTAATTTCATACTGTTTGATCTGAGTTATGATGGTTTCTTATCTTGAGAGAGAAAAGGCTTGGGGGAAGAACAGAGATTTGCAGGACAGATGAAACGAGGTTTGTCTTAGATATGCCAATTTTGATATGCATAGTTAATATATCCCATATTTAATATATCCCAGCAGAGAAATTGATTTTACCAGTGAAATGTATGTATCCAGAGCTGAGGCAAGGACTTGGGCAAAAGATAAAAATCAGTCCTTAGCTTGTGGATAGTGTATGAAACTATGAATTTGAATAGAATCACCTGTAGAGATGTGTCTGTAGAAAAAACTATTCTGAGTGTGAATAATCAGGGTTTGGGAATTGTTAATTGTAGTTGGGAATACTAAGTAATTAGTGATTTCAACAAATGTTAAATAAGCAATCTTGATTGGAGTGGATTGAAGATGAACTAGATAATGAGGAACCAGCAAGACTTCTTTTGGGAAGTGTTCTGTGAAATAATGCTTATAAGTATTCTGCAGTCAACAGAGAGTGTTGTATCAATCTGTTATAGGAGAAATAATTTGGAAATAAGTCAATGCATAATATTTCAAACAATAATGTTATAAATGATAACAATTATATAATAAGCATTATGTAAATTTAATTATGTATTATATCCTATGTAATATGATGGGATTATAATATACTTGTTATATTTTTGCAACTCCAATAACCTTAGAAGTAATACATTTATTTGTATTTGTAGTGTATTGTATATAGTGCATGTGTCTATATAATCTGAAAAAAAATTTAAATTCACAATAACTAAAAATTTTATTAAAGAGAACAAAATATTTCCGAGCTACAATACAAAAACAAATTATACATACAAATACAAATACAGATTATAACCAATACCATTTCAATAAATGCATGAGCAATAAATAGTCACAAAGTTTAGTAAATAAAAATCTCATTTTCACTAGCCTTTAATACCTAGGATCTTGACCAAAAAAGTTCCACAACCAGAATATGTATGAATTATGTGAAAATAAGTATAATACTTTAAAGAGATAACTAGCATTAAAACATTTCATCATTATTTTATATTTCTGATTGGGATAATTGTATATTTTAAAAGTGCTATTTTCTCTCAAATTGAAATCTATAATATATTCTAACATGTATATCCTAAGTAGAAGACTCAATTCATAAAAAAATAGTCAATAAATCTTTGAAAAATATTAAAATTTATTTTAAAATAAATATGGTATTTAGGCAGAATTCTTAAAGGGTCTTTTTGATCTCTGTCCCTAGTTTTACACCAGTGTTCTCTTTTTTTGTGTGTGAATGGAACCTGTGACTTACTGCTAATCAGTAGAATAAGGCATAAATGTTGAGATGTCACTTTCATGATTTTGTTAGATGGAAGAAATTAAATTCTTCCAGCCATTTTAACGAGGAGACAACTCAACATAAAACACTTTCGAAAGCTAGTGGGCATCAATAAAAATCCTGAGGGCTCTAAGGTTAAGAAGTAGGGGGCAGGGAATAGAACAAGGGGACAAAGGGATAGTTGTTGGGGGAAAAAAACAAAGAAGTGATGTCAAACTGAAAAGTGCTTTCATCTTAAACTCTACTGGACACTTGCTAATTTCATATTTCCTTTCTGTCAAATTTCAAGTTTTCCATCAGATATTAAAAAGGATAATATATTTATTATATGGGAAGCTAATTGAATATGTAAGAGACAATGAGTAAACAATATAGTACACAAAACTTTATAAACTTTATATAAAAAAATTTTACCCGGGAAAGAAGATAGTCAGCAATAGGTGTTGCTTTGTTCACTTAAAGGCAGATTGTGTGAGCAGTGGGCAAATATAGTGCTGGCTCAGACTATTTTGTTGTCTACATCTTTGCCTCTGGCTCATAACAGGAATTATTTGGAGAGCCTGGATTTTAATAATAATATAACTGAACTAATTTACACTTTTAATTCAAAATGTTTTTCCAAAAAGCAAAGTTCACAGTTGTGAAGCTGGTGATCAAAGTTTCTATTGCTGTTTGCAGAGAGAAATGTTCTTGCTTCTCATGTAGCAGTGGGATAGTGGAATAGTGTTGTGCTTAACACCTACCAGTCAGTGCTGGCTTGCCTAAACTTTGTGCTTGCAAGAGATAAGCAGGACACCCTGAGATAAGTGACTAAATAGGATTAATGTTCTTAATCAGGCTAATCAATCATTTCAAGTGGAAAATTAATTTGGATTTGGCTGACTAGAACTGCACTTACAGCAGATTGCAGAGTAATCCTGCAAATAGTCATATTTTTAAAATGCTCTATGATCCCTACAGATGACTATATTTTTTCCTTTAGAACTTATCTAATCATAAAGATTTAATTCTCCTAATCACCATCCCCACTGGTTAGGGTTTTTATAATCACTTATACTCATGTTGAACCTCCTAATTTTTAAAAATGAAGCTTCTTTAATAACTTGAAGTAACAATTTAGTGTAAGTGCAGCAGGCCTAAATACGTACGTGTGTATGTAATACTGAGATTTGTTTACGAGTATTGGTGTAAGCTTATGATATTTCAAGTAGCTTAATTTGTCTTCACTTTATGTGTACCAAATAAGTGTATTTCAGAGAATATGAAAATTTTGTAAGAAATACTTTTTCGAAGAAAAATATACAGGCACATTTCTCCTAAATAGTTACTGAGAAAAACAAAACAAAACAAAAAACCAGCAACTCTGACAGAGGATCACACAACTCTCCTTCTGGCTTCTCTACAAGCATCTCCGTAATTATTCTGCCCTATGGTATGTCCTGTCAGCACAGTTAAGTTTGACAGAAAAAATGAAATGATCAGTGTTATTTGGGACCTATTTTGAGCTGAGTGATGATGGCTGGGCACAGATTGTCAATTGTCCATTGGTGAGAATAGGGCATTAGTGACATCAAGGCTGTGACACCAGTCGAATTAAAAGGGAACAGAGATTGTTGTTAGCCAGCAAATCAATCTCAGGCAAGTGGTAATAGTCATTCAAAAATAGCAAAATCCAAAGGTCTGTAATGACAATTAGAGTTGCTTCTAGTTTATATATATATTTTTTATACAAGGTAAAGTTAATTTCAGTGACTAATTCCCAACAGTGGTGGCTTCATCATTGTAATTTTAGGCTTAAAAAAATGTACACATCAATGCCTGTATGTGAATGTGCATTGTGTGTTTGCATGTAAGTAAGCTTCATTTGTCACTTTCCTAGAAGGTACTAACTTTGTAAGGAAAATTGAGATTCTTCTCATGTTTAATGTTTTGATTGTTTACTGTAAACAGGGCTATGCTTCATTTTTCCCTTAAACTTAATAGGACATAGTATAAACTTTGGGACTTTTGTCAAAATGAAGTAGTAGTAGTAGGTATAGAAGTATATGTGAGGGTAAAAATAGAGTATTAACTGATTCTAATCTGAATACAAACCACTTATTGATGTAGTTTGCCAGAAAGTTAACATAGCTGTATTAATAATACAGCAACTGAAACTTGAGAAATTATAGTGCCTATCATGAAGTGTGTGCTTATTTTTATGTGTTTGAATAAAGATTAGCAAACTGTGACCCACCATGATGAAGGTAACTATATAGTGGGTGGTCCAGAATTCATGTCATATGATAAGCAGTTCAAGAATTTTGGAAATTAGCTCTTTTGAACTTAGCTATTTTAATAACACCAACATCTGGTGGTGCTATAGATTTATTTTTATTTATTTTTCTGCTGATTTGTTTCATTTATGATGTTTTTTTCCTCTTGGGCTGATAGTTTTTAATGTGCCAGCCACTGTATTTGAGAAATTATAGAAATATTTTGAGGCCTAGTGATGTTATCTTTCTCTGGACAGGATTTGCATTGTTTCTTTTGGGTTTCTGGAACTCTAGCAATTTGGACTTATTAATCCAATTTAGAAGTTGAAATGAGTCAGTGATCTTATTTCTAATCAGCCCTTATTCTAAAAATGCAGTTTTTTGGGATGCCAATTGATTTACTGGCTATTTAGTAGGCATACTCTTAGCAAACCTGAATTCCAGTTTTTGTACCTTGTTTTTCTTTTTTGAAGTTCAGAAATTTGCAGACTTTTAAAGGAAAGACCACTCCAAATGCTAGGTTCAGTTTTCTTCATGGCATTAATAGCCCTTTAATCCTTTCAAGTAAATATTTTAATTTTTTTCCCAATACTTAGTTTTCCTCCAGATTTTTCTTCAACTTAGCAGGAAATAGTTGCTGAAATATAAATAATATAAATATAAATAAATGGAGGGCTGGAACTTAAATCCACTTCTTTCTGGCTCTATAGCACACGTTCTAAACCAATATGAGATTCTTTTCCTACTAACCTCTATGTGTTTAAAGAAAGAATGCATAGTGATTTCTAGATGGCACCAGAGAAGTAGATATATAAGACTGTAAAATCCAATGCTCTAGAAATTCACCATAGTCAGGGATAGACTTCAGTCTTTTAGATTTTGTGACTTAGTGTTGTCAGCATGATGGTGATTGGCCTCATAAAATGTGTTTGGGAGCCTTTACTTACTCTTCCTCATTGTTTGGGAAGAGTTTAAGAAAGATAGTTCCTCTTTGTAAGTTTGTAGAATTCATTATTTTGAAAGCATCTGATCCAGGACTTTTGTTCTTTGGGGTTTTGATTACTGTTTCAGTTTGCTTGCTTGTAACTAGTTCGGTTAAGGTTTTCTTTTACTTTCTAATCTATCTTGGAAGGTTGTAAACTTCCAAGACTTTGTCCATTTCTTGCAGGTTACCCAATTTATTGGCATATTGATCTTAATAGCAATCTCTTATGCGCCTCTATATTTCTGATGTTTGTTGCAACCTTTCCTTATTCTATTTATTAGAGCTATCTTTTTTTTTCCTCTGTGGGCCTAGGTAGATCATCACATCTTGTTAAGTTTTTGGTTAATTTATGACTGACTTTTGTATGTGGGCACTAACTATATTTTTACAGTGAATCAATGTAGTCACATTTTAAGTAATACATTTTTAAATGGCAAGAAAAATTCTAGTTTAAAAATGTTTGATGGATTAGGGTTGTGAGAAGGAAATATAAAATGCTTTTCCATTTTAAACTAATTAATCTTCACACTAAGCCTTTGAGGTAAGTGGGTTTTGTATTAAGAAAACCGAGGTTGTAGGTGATCGGATAATTTACTGATATGCTAATGTTCACTTATGCTCAATTTCTAGTATTTTTGTAGTTTTCAATTTGAGCCTGAGCTCGTCTACTTAATCTTGCTTGTGCTTTGATAAACGAATTCAAATATTTTCTAGAACCAATGGGGTGTATCCGTAAATAAGTTCATCTATAAAATTAAGGAGAAAAAAGTTAAATTTATGAGAATGTGTTTGGGCTTGACATTCAACATATGTAAAACATTGAGATGTACTTTAATGTATTAAAGACAGTGTAGTTCGGGCCTCCCTGGTGGAGCAGTGGTTGAGCGCTGCGCTGTGGAGCTGTTGGCAGCACGCGATGTGAGTTCGAAGCCCAGCCAGGGATAATCCCACATGGTGCGGCAGACCTCTCCTGCCTGCCCGCTGCTCCCCTCAGCAGTGTATTTCTGATCTGCCTGTTCTGCTCCCCACTCTGTCTCTGGTGAACCCTCTTGCCGCCCCACGCCTCTGGCCTGTACCCAAGCTTGTATGTATAAATAAAATAAATCTTAAAAAAAAAAAAAAGTGTAGTTCTTGAAAGATCCCTGAGATGGTGCTAATCATATGCTTTACAAGTTCATTATTATGTGCATTTGAATGCTTCAGATGCATATAAAAGAAAATCTAACTTGAACTTCCTTAAACAGAAAAGTAAATGTATTTTCTCATAAAATCAGTGATCCAAAATCTGTCAGAACTTGACACACAGGTTGAACCAGAGGTTCATATGTTTTAACAGGGCTCCAGGGACATTCCTCTGCAGTCCCTCCCCTTGGCCTTCCTTTGGATGTCAGCTTAAACCTTTGTCTGACTGAGCTATTCTGGACCTTCATTTACATATAGTAATGTCAAAGGAAATAGAAAGCCTCAACATTTCAAGCAAAAACTCCAGAGCTACTCTTGTTTGAATCAGATTTGGTCACATGCCCACCCTAATCAGTCACTGGCTCCAAGGAGATATAATATTGATATATTTTCCATATTGACCTAGATCACAGTGCTTACCTGAAAGTGGTAGTGAATTCAACTTACTTAAAAAAAAAACCAAATGCAAATGAATATCAGGAATACCTGGGCGGCAGAAAAATGGGTCCTAGTGAAGCACTTCTAAGAATCCACTCTACGTGTTTTTTGATTGTACAGTGAGTGTGAAAAACCAACCTAGATACTTTGGATATTTAGAATGCTTGGAGAAAATTCACAATTTACATGAAATAAAAATAGAGCAAATATATTGCAAAACAGCATAAAGTGTGTTGTTGAGGGATAGTGTAAGAAAGGAGTCTTGGAGATTTTTCTATTAAGTATATTCCTGAGAGTTTTTGGATTTTAGGGCTTGGAATTACCATTCTGCTCCTTGCTCTGGCTCTGGTGAACCATCTAACCGCCCCACGCCTCTGGCCTGTACCCCAGCTTGTATGCATAAATAAATAACATCTTTTAAAAAATAAATAAAAAGGAATTACCGTAGAGATCATTGGGTTCACATTTCTCATTTTACAGATGAGGTGCCAGAGACCAGAGATGCTAAATGACTTGGCAAAGGTCATGGGGGTGGCAGGTGGGGATGCCTGGAGAGAACACAATTTTTTTTTTTGCTTTGAATCTGCAGTTATTTCCATTATCTCTGTTTATTCTAAGAAAAAAAAAAGATTTTGTGATCACATTATGTGCACAGAAAATCATTTGTCACTATATAATAGCCTTTTTGAAGTGATAAATTGATTGTAAAAATTCTTTTTTTCCAGAGGCCAGGTTGTATATATGCTTGCTTATGAAAGTAACTTTTAGATTGAAAGTCATACTAATTCCCCCACCCCCATTTCAAAGACATTTTTCAAAAGTTTCCCCTTTGACACTGCCATTACTAACACTTGTGAATATTAAGTAATGCCAGAGGTTAATGCACTACTAATGATAGGTTGTTGTAACTCCATTGGTCTGCTTGCCATGAAATTCTCCCCCAATACTCTTTTTAGAGCAACAGCCACAAATTTTAATTATACTGTTCTTCAACCCTGCTTGAAGAACAGGGTTTTTAAAATAAATGTAGGTGGCCTAGCATTGTTTTAAGATAATACAGAAAGAACATTTGTATCTTTTGTAAATCATTGATAAGTTTTCTGCTTTTCTTTGCCCTGCCATTCATAGTGATGGCTCCTTTTAGTAGTGCTTATTTTTAAAACAGCATACTCAGTGTTTTTAAGTAATGTTTGGGAAATTTAAACACCTGAAGGAAATGTCTTATACATTAATAGTACTAATAGTTTTATTACTAAAATTATTAATAAGTTTTGATATTGGTTGTAATACCGTCTTGTTACCAAAAGCCTTCAGCAATACCCCTTACTTTATTTTAATGATAAAAAGAGTATTTTTAAAAGTAATGAGTCAATAAGCTAAATCTCTTTGAACGTAAATCAAAACGTTAAATATATTATGGCAAAAAAACCTTACATTTTAATTGGTATTTTGTTGGACGATTTATAACCAAAATAGAATCTCCATCTTAATGAACCTGACAACCTTGTAGAGGAAATAAGATGTTAAATAAAAGTGTACAGGTGAATGTGATAAGAGATATATGAATAATATATAGTAATTTGATGATACAGAGGAGATTACTTTGAGGAAGAAGATTTAAGAAAGATTTCAATGAGAAAGTAGTGGAAGTAGTTGAAAAAGCTTAGTAGAAGATGGGAAAAATGAACAATGCTTGAAGATAAGAAGGATCAGCATTTTTTGGGAATGGCAGGAAGTCTTGCTAGGTTTGAAAGTTGGATCTATGAAGTGAAGTAAATGGAATTACAAATTAAAAGTGGTAAGGTAGAATCATGTCTAAGAGTGCTTTGTGTAGTCGTTGATAAACCACAGTAATTGATTCTGTAGCCAATGACAGTTTTTAAAAATATGATCTTGAAATAAATGACAAAGAATTAAAAAAGCCAATACAAAATATCAGTGAAACTAAGAGTTGGTTCTTTGAGAAGATAAAAATTGATAAACCTCTGTCCCTAGAATAACAAAGACTAAAACATTAATAAACAGAATTAGGAATGAAAGAGAAATTACCAATGATACCATAGAAATAAAAAGAATCATAAGAGATTATTCTGAACGTTATTCTTTAAGGTTATTAGTAACCTTAAAGAAATGAACAAATTTCTAGAACAATACAGTGTGCCAAATCTAAACCAGGAGGAAACCAAAGAGTTGAGTAAACTGATCACAATCATGGAAATTTAAACAATAATAAAAAAAAAATCTCCCAGAAGCAAAAACCCCAGGGTCATATGACTTTACAAGTGAATTCTATCGAGTCTTTAAGGAAGAATTTATGCCCACCTTGCTCAAATTTCTTCTTAAAATGAGAGGACTGCTTCTCAATCTATATTATGATGCCAAAATTATCCTAATACCATAACCATTGAGAGCATAAAATACCAAAACTATAGACTAATACCCCTGATGAATACTGATAGTGATATGAAAATCTTCAATAAAATACTAGCAAATTAAGTTCAACAATACATTATAGAAAATCATGCACCATAAGTGGGATTTATCCCAGGGATGCAAGGATGTTTTAATATGTGTAAATCAGTCATGCAATATATTACATCAACAACAAAAAAATAAAATCTGTATTATACTATCAACAGATGCAGAGGAAGCATTTGATAAGATTCAGTATCCATTTATGATAAAAAGTAATCATGATGGAAATCAAAGTAACTTGCCACAATGTATAAGGGGTCGTATATCACAGACTTTCAATTTCAGTCAAAAGAAAATATGAGGGCCTCCCCTGTGGTGCAGCAGTTGGGCGCTGTGCTGTGGAGCTGTCAGCAGCTGCGACGTGGGTTCGATGCCCTGCTGGGGAGATTCCCACATGGCCCGGCGGACCTCTCCTGCCTCGCCCGCTGCTCCGCTCAGCAGTGTATTTCTGTTGCTCTGTCTGTGCTGTTCCCCACTCTGTCTCTGGTGAGCCATCTCGCCGCCCCATGCCTCTGGCCTGTACCCCAGCTTGCATGCATAAATAAATCTTAAAAAAAAAAAGAAAATATGAGTAGATTAAAAAGGCATTCTACGGAATGGGGGAAATATTCATGTATGACACAACTGATAAGGTGTAAGTATCTGTGATACAAAAAAAATTTATTAAATTTAACAACATTGACAAACCACACAGCCCATTAGTAAATGACCTGAAATAACAGTTCACCAAAGAGCATAGCTAGAAGGTCATCAGACATATGGAAAAATGTTCATCAGAACTTTTAATAAGGGAGATGCAGGACAGAACCATAATGGTATATAATCTCAACCCATGAGAATGGCACATATTAAAAAATATTGTTAATAAGAAGTGCTGGAAAGGATGTGGATAAAGAGGAACGCTATTATATTTTTGGAGGGAATATAAGCTAGTACAGCCATGTTGGAAAGTGATATGGATTTACCTTAAGAATTTACAGCAGGAAATACTGTATGACCCAGCATTTATCCAAAGAACCTGAGACCATTAACTCAAAAATTTATATAACCTACAGCATTTATTGCAGCATTGCTTACAATAGGTAAGACATAGAAATAATCTTAAGTGTGCACTGATGTATCTTGCAATGGAATATTGTTCACCATAAAGAAAGATGAAATGTTTCATTTATGGCAATATGGAAGGAGCTCGGGGATATTATTTGTAGTAAAGCAAGTTTGGATGACAAAGGTAAATATTGAATATTTATGTTGCAGAAGATTCAATAAGCATAATATTTTAAAAAATTAGCACATGTTAATAAATGGAGACTTGTGAGGTTAAGAGGTAGGAGATGGGAGTAAGTGCCAAAGGGGTTTAAGAGATGATGGTTGGGGAAAAATGAAAAAAAAATGTGATTTAATCACATGGCAGAGTATTTAGCATAGATACAAACTATTTTTTGTGACTGTATGGGTTGAACTGAAATGTGAGTGTGTGAAGGAGGGTAGGAGAGAGAAGACATGGAGAAAAAATAAATGAGGTTATTTCATGTTACAGAGAAAATAATTACCAGAGATAATAATTTCATTTCTGGTACTGGAAAATGGAAACAAGATGTTTGTTATGATTAGCATTTGAGCAATCAATTTGAGAGGATAAAATCACTTGCTAAAATTATGTCTGGATTTGTTGGGGTGTAAGAAAAATAATGTGCCTTCTTGGTGGCCTAGGGGTTAAGTCTCAGTGCTGTCACTGCTATAATCTGAGTTTGATCCCCTGCTAGGAAGCTAATACACCTATGGTACAGAAGACCTCTCCTGTCTCACCCACTGCTCCCCTTAGCAGTGTATTTCAGTAAAATCCACTTATTCTGCTTCCCACTCTGTCTCTGGTGAATCCTCTCAACCCCTGTATCTCTGGCCTACACCCCAGTTTTCTCACAAAATAATAAAAAGAAAAAGAATGGACTAAGGTGGTAGACTATGAGTGCTTTGTTGGAGGGAGTGCCATGGTAACAACTCCTCAGTCGGGGAGAGCCTTTACCTCCAAAATACAACCAACCATCTAAAACAATGTTACCTCAATAAAAAATAAATGAAAAAAGAAATATATTTCAGAATAGAGTCAGATCCTTTATGGAAAGTTGAAAGAGTGAATGCTTGAATACTAAAAGTAGCCGTTAAATGTTTTGCTTATAAATCCTTCTATAAAAACCAATTTTATAGAATCATCATGCAAAGATTTGAGGGATAGGTAAGAGATAAGAAAGTGGATTTGGGTTCATTATTTACTTTTGCTTTTTCTAAAAGAATTTCCTTCTATCTAATTTTCTATAATATTAGACTTTTATAGTAGTAACATGTATTTGTTCATACACAATGTTTTTCATTAGTAGCATGTAGATATTTGATAACACAGCTAACCAAGTCTTCAAATTGGGCATTCATATTCTGTCTTAATTTATGAATAGAAGATTAGGTTGGATACATTTATTTTTTTTATCTGTCCCATTCTACTTTATTATTTTAAAATAACTAAAATTGTAACCTCAGCATCTCTTTCTAACATTTTTATTTTTAAGCATGTGGTTCTTCTGACAGACTTTCAAAGAATGCAGTGTTTCTATCTCATTTAATTACTGTTTAATTAGTGTGCATTTTGTGAGGGGAATAAATAATTCACAAGAGATAAGCAAGCAGTGATTTGAGAATGTGCAAGACAGTGCATGTTTTACAAAGATAACTTCAAATAAGATTATTTCCTTTTCATCATTCATTAATACGTCTTCTAGAGAATACTAATTCATCTTGAATGATGGCCTTGTGTGAAAGTTAATAGCCTTCTATGATGATTCTCTGATGACAATTACAGTGTTCACCAATATCAGCCGAAGATGAAGAAAGGAATAGAAAAATATTAATACATAGAATATATAGGTTTCTAATATTCTGCTTTCCTTAGTTCTTAAATTGAATGTCGCTTTATCAGTGGCATATATACTAATTGCAAGGATTGGATTAATTTCCCTATTAAAATGCCTTCATAACACTTTATACTTGTCATTAAAAGAAAACAAATCTTTGTTCTTTTTTAGGTATGGTTGCACACAGTAGGCATGTAGTACTGTTGAGATCATGATTGGATTCATTATAGGACATAGTGACCAGCACAGTTTTCACCATAAGTTCTGCTTTTCAGAGAGTGGCATCTTTTCAAACACCCTCTACCCCTTCTAACCCTTAATTACAAGTGGCTAGGAGATGCCCATTGATTACAGTGCTAGGAATTCAGATACATAAATATCCTAAAGGCACAGAATTTGAAGAATAAGGTGTCTTTGAATTCACTTTTTTTTAAGATTTATTTATTTATGCATACAAGCCAGGGTACAGGCCAGAGGCGTTGGGCGGCGAGAGGGTTCACCAGAGATAGAGTAGGGAGCAGCACAGGCAGATCAACAGAAATACACTGCTGAGGGGAGCAGAGGGCGAGGCAGGAGAGGTCTGCCATGTCATGTGGGAATCTCCCCGGCCTGGCATCGAACTCACGTCCCCACTACCGACAGCTCCATAGCATAGCACTTAACCTCTGTGCCACCAAGGAGGCCCTGAATTCACCTTTTAGCTTTCCTTCTCTCTTTCTCCTGGGGGCGCTGGTATAGTTAGAAATGCTGGAGTCAACTACAGATAGGAAGGGCCCTGCTTTGGAAATAATGTTTATAAGCTGTTAGATGAAGCTTTTCATAGGCATTTGAGCAAATGTTTCTTTCTCCTAGTACTTTCTTTAATGTTTCTTCTGCTTTTGTTAACTTTAATCTCTTAATCGGTAGGGTCTCTTTTTCTACGTAAAAAATCAACAAAAATGAGGTAGACTATCATATGTACATCCTTATTCTGTAAGAATGAAAATGCTAATTAAAAAAAAATTTCAAATCACTTGTAACCCTCTGGGATGTTGAGTAATCTGGTCTCGTTATTGCAACTATAAATGTATGCTCTTGTCAACCTTATGTGTGTAGAAATTGGAGAACTCCAAGACTTGAATCCAGAAGTCAAATTTGCCTAGCGAGATTCTTCTGTTAAATCCACAAAAATGATTTCACTTATAACAGGAATATAGGGGAGCCAAATAAGAAAGCAACATTCAGCAGGGAAGGAGGGGAGGGGGAAGGCTCAAAAGGGGGGAGGAGGGGAGCACGGAGCACTATGGTGATGGCTCCACGGGTGAACAGGTGGTGGGTAACTTATGGGGAATACATAATAATGTAAAAGATATGAATAACAAAAATAAATATCTATTATATTAAAAAAAAAAGATGTGAAGGCTGTAAAAAAAAATCCACAAAAATAATATATTCACTATTAGTAGGTGTCTACAATCTACTAAAACATCACCTTTACAATAGTGTAATCTCTTTATACCTGAACTGTGAAAACTTCAGATTAAATGAATGTTAATTATATTTCCTACTGTGTTTTGTTTTCACAAAGGACAAAATGTGGAGCAAAATAAACTAGAAACCACAAATTAGAATTATCTTTTATCCTCTTTGGAGGCTAAGAGATTGTTTATGTTTAGTTTGGATTTGGGTTCCTGGAAAACTTAGTACTTTCTTAAGATAATATACTTGGTGGCCTACATTGAACATACTACGTTGATTAGGAGATTAGATTGTGTAATTTTTTTGGATAGCTTCCTAGTTGAATATATATTTTAAAATTTTTCCTTCATTCTAACTATATTAGCTCTCTACTCTCTTCTGTGAAAACAATTGATAAGTAACTTTTATTTTTAACTTATGATTTTGCTTCATAATTACCGAATTATCTGTTTATGCCCTCTACCAGAATTGCCACTGACAAAAATCATCATTCTTGTAACTAGTCCAATGGCAAACACCTAATTATGACTGACTGACTGACTGACTGAATGAATGAATGAATGAATCAATATGTATTTGTTGTCTTTGAAACATCTCTTGCTTCTTTGTATTACTTAATGTACCTTCAGAGTATGACTTAACAGATGTTAGGCGATTTGTGTTTTTCTGCTCCTAGAATGATCCTTATAATTTGAGACAAAGCTTTCCATGTATTTTTAAATATCACAGTGAGGCCTGTTTTGTAGGAAATCTAACAGAGCTGCATTTGTCACTCAGGCTGCCATATCACATAGCTTAAATGGCTTAAACAATAGAAATTTATTGACACGCCCCCAAAACATGGCTGTGAATAGACGCTAGGATCAGGCTCTCCTACAAACAATCGATTTATGGAGAAAAATATCCCTAACTTTGAGAGCTGTCTCGAAGAAAACCGGATACCCTACGCAATGCAATCAACCCCGGGGGTGCTTTGGACTTAGAAATAAACTGAAGAATCGGAGTAAAGAGAAGAGAGGGGACATCTAATTCCACACAAAGGAGGAGCAGGGAGGAGAGATGGGTGGACCAGCTTCCCCTGAGAGCCACTGAATACAAGGTTAGAAACTGCGGTGAGGTCGGAGGGCTCCAGCCAGCCGACTGGGAGTGCGACCCCCACTCCCCCACCCCATGACCCCCCTCTCTTCCCTGCGTGGCAGCCCTGAGGAGCAGGAAAGCGGGAGAGTCACTGTGTCCCATCCCCCACCTGGGGCTAGGTAACATCTCAAAGGGGAGAAAGTCCAAGCAAGAAACATCCCCCACTGGTTGCTAGGTGATTTATTAGCCAGAAAAACCGGTTGGGCTGGAAAACCTCCTGCAGAGACCACCTCTTTCTGGGCTTTAGAATGCAAATGAATAGGAGGGGAAGGATGGAATTTAAGGACTATTGACTGACAATCCCCAAAACCCCTCCCATACCTGTTGCTGAAAAAATCTCCTGCTGAAAAGCTCTCTGGCCACACCCTCCTCTGCAAAGTGTCAGCATCTTAGCACACGGAGGGCAGCAAAAAACAAACAAACAAACAAACAAACAAACAAACAAAAAAAGACCACAGCAGGTGGTGAACACAGCCCAGCACTCGCCATCCCCCCCAACTTCTAGGTGGCTGCACACTGGCACCCTAGAAACTAGGTGAGGTGAAACGCTGATCGACAGCCAACCACAACCTCCACCCCTGCACCCCTTCGTGGAGTAGCAGGCCCCAAGCAGCAGAAAACAAACTAAGACCAGGAGCTCCCAACCCCCCACCCCCACCAGACATAACCCCAGGGGCAGGAATAGCCCCAGGCAAACATCGGAGGAAAGGGGGGGAGAAGGGAGAAAGAATAGAAAGACTCCCAGCAAGGACTAATGACAGCAGCAACAACAAGACAACAACATATGTCACTGGAAAGGAGGGGCTGAACCCCAGCAGGGGACCCAACCAACCAGAAACCTCAGAACCTAAGAGCAAAAGACTACAGAACTCCAAATTCGCATCTCCCCAATACGTTATTTTCTTTATTATTATTTTTTATTTTTTACTATTTTATTATTATCCCTTTTATTCTCTTTATTATTTTTCTTATTTTTTGCTATTATTATTATCCTTTTTTTTTAACTTTTAACTTACCTTTTTCTCTTGGTCCTTCATTCCTACTTTTCTTCATCTCCATTCCCCTTTTCTTTCCTCTCCCTGTTTTTTCTTTTTCTTTTTTTTTCTCTTTTCCCCTTCCTCTCGCTTCTCTTTTCTTTCTCTTTTACTACAAACCACCCCTTCATCTTCCCTAATTAAACTCGGAACCAGAAACACACTGGAGACACTCCACGAGAAACACAAAAATTCAACAAAGAATAATAAGAAAATCCAGAAGATATCTAGTCACAGCCAAGGCAACTCAGACACTAGGGAACCACAAACACTCCTGAGCAAGTAAAACCAGGAGTCACGCCCGCCAGCACCAGTGGAAAACTACAAACAGAGCAAAGCAGGAAACCAACAATGGGAAAGAAAAAAGTCACAAATGACCCTCAAAACAATACACCACAAAAAGAAAATCCTTCTCCAGAACCCATTAATATGGACATAGAAGATTACGTCCACCTAACAGATGAAGACCTCAAAATAGCCATCACAAAAAATTTGATAGAATTAAATGAAAAGAACAAAGAACTGAGGGATATAAACAAAGAACTGAGGAACGAGAGTGAATCCATAAAGACAAAATTGAAGGAATTGGAAGATTTAAAAGAACTGAAGAATGAGAATGAATCCATAAAGAAGAAACTGAAGGAAATGGAAGATTTAAAAACATCAGTAGAGGAGCTAAAGAAATCCAGAGAAAGCCAAAAAAATCAATTAAAAGATATGCAGGGAAGAATAAGCACTTTGGAAGATAATGATACTAACAGAATCAAGGCAGAAAAGGAAAGAGAAAAACAAAGGATGAAGAATGAGGAAAAGCTTCGAGAACTATCTGACACCATGAAAAAGGGAAACATCAGAATCATAGGAATCCCAGAAGGAGAAGAGAGAGACAAAGGAACAGAGAAACTTCTCAAGGAGATAATTGAAGAGAACTTCCCAAACATGAAAAAGGAAACAAAAATTGACATACAGGAAGCCAGACGATCTCCATATTATTACAACGAAAGAAAAAAAACTGCAAGACATATGATAGTAAAACTATCGA
>PVIJ01019094.1:0-24462 GCA_004024925.1 Scalopus aquaticus
GAGAAAAATATCGAATGGTTTCACTTATAACAGGACTATAGGGAGGCCGGGTGGGAGAGAGACAATCAGTGGGGGGGGAGGGGGGGGAGGAAGGAGCCGGAGGGAGGGAAGGGAAAGGGCACAAAATGGAATAGAAAAGAACACAAGGGACCATGGAGATGGATCACGGGTGAATTGGTGGTGGGCTACCCAAGGGGAAGGCAAAATGTAAAAGACATAAATAACAATAAAAATATATATTATAAAAAAAAAAAAAGAATAGTAAAGAACAGCTTAGCAGCCACTAAAGACCCCAGATGGATTTGGAACAAGACAGAATTTCCCATTCCTGGAAAACTGTCACAATTTGACCTGCCTGGCAACTCTCTTGAACAAACCCATTCACAGAACTTATTTTTATTTTTGCTTGACAGAAGTCTTGCTAGGTGAGGAAAGGCCTTTTCCCAAGGTTGTTTTGTTTAACAGTGGCTGCCTGTGGTAGTGATACCAGTTGGAGCAAATAAGAGGAATGCCAAAGAACTGGAAAGGAAAATCTATGGAGAATGACCATACGGGGCTTAAAAAGTTCTAACATGTTGGTGAATTTCTAGACGGTTATACACAGAAGGGTTATGTGGATGACTGACAAGGAACTTAGAAAGTCCTACTATCTTAATTATGCCTTGCATTGAGGTTCTGTACACAAGAAATAAAGACTAAGCCACAGTCCCTAGTTGCTAGAGCAAGGAAAGTATTCCTTCATGTGTACACAAAAGGTGGGGGACATTGTTTCCAGGTATTTAAAGATGTATCTGTCCAATTTTTTTTTTTAAAGATTTATTTATTTATGCATACAAGCTGGGGTACAGGGCAGAGGCGTGGGGCGGCGAGACGGCTCACCAGTGACAGAGCGGGTAGCAGAACAGGCAGATCAGAAATACACTGCTGAGGGGAGTAGTGGGCGAGGCAGGAGAGGTCTGCCACACCATGTGGGATTCTCCCTGGCCGGGCATCGAACTCGCTTTGCCGCTGCTGACAGCTCCACAGCGCAGTGCTTAACCGCTGCGCCACCGGGGAGGCCCTATCTGTCCAATTATTAAGTGACTACTAAGCTAACTAAGCAGCGACTTCATTGGAGACACACGATAAAAAAGTCTAATTTCATATAATTCAACAAATCACTAAACCAACAAAAACAAAAAGAGCAACAATAAGAAATCCTGGGATGGGAGAAATTTTATATCTTTTTTAAAAATTTACTTTAAAATTCATTCTGAAATGCATGTTTATTTGGGAGAACATTTTCTTTTGTAACAAGTAAAATGCCTAATTAACAATTTAACTATATGTAAAAGTAATGATACTTAGCAGATATTTGGACAATGTTGCTAAGAAGAAATAGCTGTTGATTAACATGCTAAGTTCTGACTGTGCAACAAAAATTAAATATTGGCATTTCTACTGGTAGCTACTGGGAATGTGATATATGGGATGTAAATTATAGAGCTCTAATAATTTACAGTAAAAAATAGAGTAAAATTTCATTCCCTATCAATAACTGTATTTATCAAATTTTAATGATATTTCTTGCAGCTGCATGTTCTTTTATCTTGTTGAAATAATCAATGCATTGTTTTAAAAAATTGATTCTAGTTAAACATGTCACCGTTAAATGAAATACCATATACTCTATCCCCTTATTTGTTACAGACACCACAGTTCAAGTACTTTTGAAATATATCGATAGAGGCAATGTATTTCTATAGGTGGTCTAAACATGGAGGGCACTTGAGAAAAATGGAGGACATTGATGAGAGCACATGAGTTGTAATCTCTTTTAGCAAGGTTCCAGGTAGAGTCCAGAAGCAATATCATCATGGCATGGTTAAGAGACAAAAAAGACACACAGGATCTCAGTATAGTACATGGACATAGCCATGTTGAGAACAAGTAATCTCAATTTGGGGACATAGAAGATTTGGTGGTCATTAATAACAACCATGGGATTTCTGTGGAAGATCTTCTGTGGAAGATCAATGCCTTGTCGTGATTAATAATGTGTATACATTAGGTAAGTCGGATATTCAATGACAGAAAATGTATTATTCCAGGATTTTTTCTATAAAGACTACAGTCAGTTTTGAAGGTGATAGATAAACAAAGACAAATAATTTTGAAGTAAATTTTCAAGAATGAGATTTTAAAACTTTTTCTCTCAAATTGTATGGCCTAGAAAATAGTATTTCTCTTTACCATCCTCTGAAAAATAAGAATTTAAAGGAAATTTCTCGGGTAGTTTTCAAATAGTTGTATCAGAATGTTATAAACAAATACATTAAGATAATTTACCCACTTTAGTTTTTTTGCAAAATAGTGAGTAGCAATTCTGTGATAAGCATTTTAATAAGTACAGTAGAGAGTATAAAATATGAAATAAATAGCAGTACCTATTTTTAATGAGCTACTAATTAGGTATGCTAATGACTATACATGGAAAATTGAAATAACAAAATACAACAAAATTAACTATCTAGTTGGTACTACAAATGAAAAATGCTGTATACATTCAAGGAGAGTAATTTATTGCATCTGAATGGTCAGTTCATTTTCAAATCAGAATGGGTCTGGAGGAGCATTGTGTTAAATGAAACAAGCAGAAGGAGAATGACAAATACCAAATGATAAACATAAGAACTGAAAAAACTAAACTCTAGAAATATAAATGAATAATTGAGACTCCTAGAGGCAAAGGGAAAGTGGGAGTTGGAACAATGTTGGGTGTGTGGGAAGGTGTCCAATGGTCTATGTTAAAAGACTATAGGTGTTTTGGTTGGGGTTGTGGTATGGTAGCATACTTCTGAAAGGCGTGAACCTATCTCCCTAATCATATACAGTGTTGTAAACCGATGTTACTTCAGTTAAAATTAAAAAGTTTGCTGTTGATATGGTCTTAACTTAGATAGGCGACAAAAAGTCATGCAAGTTTTCCAACTAAATGAAAAATGTACAGTGAATGTTAAGAAGATAGTAATGTGTAAGGAATGGTAAAAATGAATTGAAAGATATTATTTGTGATGAAATTATAAAAATTTGCTATAGACCATCAATGCCAGGCTAAGTGTACACTTATGGCTACTTAATATGGCAAAATAAAAGTGTGGAACTCCTTGTTAAAAAATATTAAAAACTTCCAGGTGGTAAGAGCAGATCACTAAATCAGACAAGGACCCTATGCAAGTGTGAAGGTCTGTGACTGCATAGCACGCAACCATAAGGTTGCTCCCTTAAGAGTTCAGTTTTGATTTAAAAGTCAATGGGAGTGCTAGACCACTTGGACCCCTTCTTAAGCATGCTGTGAAGAAATGCTACAAATCTGGCAAAATAGAATAGATTTGTGTGCTGTTTTGTACAATAATTTGGTTTTCAACAATGCTGAAGGTATCTATTGGCTGCTTTCACAGAAGGAAAACATAAAAATATTTTGCTGACCTAAAATAGTGTTTCTTTTCCCATAACACAATGAATGCATTTATTCTCCACGTTCCAAAAACTTTCATAGGACAGATATATTGTAAAAGAATGTAATGCATTCTTTTTTGATCTATATTGGAAGATAGCTCATTTATGAATTCCCTAGCCTGTGACTGATTCAGCTTCTTCCATCAAGCTGGCAAATCTTCAAACTAATTCAATACATATCTATTGAGTTCTTTAAGTGCCACATTCAGTGGTGTGCACTGGGAATATAGTGGTGAACAAAACTGATTACCATTTCTGTTTTTATAAAGGCTCATTGTCAGGGAAAACCCATAGCCAAACAAATGTTTCTATTCACATTAAATACTTACATATTCCCTGCCTACTTTAATTTCTCAAGTGGCCTATTGATTTTTTTAGGTCCTAATACTCTTTATATACAAACATATTCAAGGGTATTGCAAATGAACCAACAAGTTCAAAATAGCAAATGTAAATAGAAATGAGCAATGATGTGAAAGATAGTTAATCCCACTCATTCAAACATCCAAAAATAAAGCAGAATCTCTCTACAACATGGTGTCAATTTCTCACTTCATTTTACTTAGATAAAAATGTAGAGAAAAAAGACTACTCACTAGCATGCTTATTTATAGTTCTAAGATAAACCAAAGAGGAACCAAGGTAATCAGATCACTGCTTTATAATTTTATTTATTTATTTTTTTGTGATTCCTTTCTTTCATGCACATAGATTTCTCTCATGTTGCAACTCTGGAAACTAAATGATGAATGAAAATACTCACAATTAAGCCAATATAGTGTTATATTATTATAAAGCAAGGGCTAAGTAAGGAAGTTGTGGAAGTTTATTTTTCAATTCTTTTTAGTAACAATTATACAAAGACCCCCATATTGACCTAATTCTAAGCTTCTACTTACAAAAGTCACCATTTGGTTCTTGGGCATGATTCTTGCATATGATTGTTTTACTTCTTCCCCAATTTCTACTTCTCAAAGAATTTCAATTATTTTAAAACATTTTACAATGCAAACCAGATATTTAAGAAATTGCTAAATAGTAGACATCATTTCCTAATACTTTATAGGACATTAAGATAGTTTGAGAAACCTGGATCTCCCTGGTGGCACAGCTGGTTAAGCACAGTGCGGTGGAGCTGTAGGCAGCTGCATAGTGAGCAAGTTCTATGGCCAGCCAGGGAGATTCCCACATGGCGCAGCAGACCTCTCCTGCCTCGCCTGCTGCTCGCCTCAGCAGTGTTTGTCGGTGTATCTGCCTGTTCTGCTCCCTACTCTGTCTCTGGTGAACCATCTCACTGCCCCACACCTCTGGCCTACAACCCAGCTTGTATGCAAAAATAAAATAAATCTTAAAAAAAAAAAAAGATAGTTTGAGAAACCCATCAAGTAATCAATTGTTAATCAAAGGGTGGTTTATTTTATTTTATATCTATGTTTTGTGGTCCTTGAGTTTTCACACTTTCTGGTAGGTTTTAATATGCTTTCATACTCATGAGGTAACCCATGATTAACTGATCCACAAATATTTATGAACACCTGCTATGAGCAAACTAATGTTCTGATTTTTGGGAATTGAAATTAAAGTTCAAGAGTTCTTGATTTGGGGCCTCCCTGGTGGCGCAGTGGTTATGCACTGCACTGTGGAGCTGTGGACAGCAGTGACGTGAGTTCGAGGCCCAGCAGGGGAGATTCCCACATGGCACAGCAGACCTCTCCTGCCTTGCCCGCTGCTCCCCTCAGCAGTGTATTTCGGTTGATCTGCCTGTTCTGCTCCCCACTCTGTTCTGGTGAACCCTCTCGCCGCCCCATGCCTCTGGCCTGTGCCCCAGCTTGTATGCATAAATAAATAAACCTTTTAAAAAAAAGAGTTCTTGATTTTGTTGTGTATAGGATATGATATAGGACTTAACCATACAATATGACAGAGGAAGTATTGCAAAGTGTAAGAATAGGTAGCGAGACGCTTAAATCATTCTGTGTACTCTATTTCAAACCATCCTACTTTCCTTTATATGAAGATTTATCAGTCATTTTGCAAAGAGCATATTCTTTGGATGGAGTGTATACTTTCTGCTGCAATTTCAGTTATCAGCATCATCCATCCACCACCCTCCCACCCACCCACCCACCTACCCAACTACCTACCTACCTACTTACCTACCTACCTAGGTAGTCTGGGTTAAGCCAAATGTTCACAAAACTTCAGGTTTTAGATTATACTACTTCCGATTCTCCTGGATTTCCTAATACTGAATTGAAGTTTTGTCATTTTACCCTGCAATTGCTTTGAGGAACGTGTATGTCAGAATTCATGAATTCATATAAAACTTAAAATTCATGGCTTTATTTTTTGCAATGAAAATTTGAAGGAAACTATCTCCCATATTGCAGTCTCTTTTTTAAAAATGCTGTATTTTATAAAAGAATGAAAATGGGGAAATTATTCTCATGAATCAAGATGATGCTTTTAAATTTTTAAAATGTAAAGATTTTTGACATACTCATATTTTTATCATTTCTTTAACTACAAGGCCCACTAGAATAAAATTATTCTTCATTTTTTCATGAACTTTCTTTTTTTTTAAAAAAGTTTTTTTTAATGTGTTGTCTTATATATCATTTTACAATACAAATTTTGTATTTCAATTTTTTTTCCCTCTAATGAGAACCTCTGTTGAGGTTTTGTGAACAACTTGGGATGTTGGTACACAAAATGTAAGTGATGTACTATTTTGTTTTTTTTTGCATGTGTTTTGATGGTTTCTAGTTTCATCAATGATTATTCTAAATTTTTACTGATGTTTATATTTTATTTTTATTTTGCTATCCTGTTTTTATTATGATGGTATCTGATCATCCATACTTACAGCATTTGATAATGGAAAATTATTTATTTTAAGTGTTGATTAGATGAAACTAGAGAGGATAATGCTAAGTGAAATAAGTTAGAAGAAGAAAGACAAATACTGGATGGTCTCAGCTATGGAATGTAGTGAAATGTAATGAAGTTATCAGTCACAAACAAATCAATAAAAAGTTCCTACCATCTAACTGTAAAATGGAAGCAATGAGATGGAGAGTGTTGGGTTGGAGTTAGTGAGGGAAGGGACCAAATGGAACATGGTGGAGGATTGTTGGGGCACTGGTGATGGTCAGAGTGTGCCAGTATACATTGGTAGAGGTTTGAACCTATAACCCTATGAGCAGATACAAAAAGTGGCTATGGGAGTGGAATTTATTTATTTATTTATTTATTTATTTATTATATCTTTTACACTATTGTGTATTCCCCGTAGCCCAAAAACTGGGGAGAAGGGAGTAGAGCATTGTTTGTACTGCCAGAACCACACTCCATACTTCATCCTAAGTGGGAGTGGTGATTTTAAACATTACATCAATCCAGTCTCTTACCCTCCAGCTCCTAATTGATTTGGCTTATGGAAAGTCCCAGCAGGAAAGTACCAGCAGGACATTTAATTTCCAGTTCCTTCTTTGCTAGCTTGTTCTGGGTTGGCAGAGTCTGCATTCCTCAACAGAAAGTTGTGCTTCCAGTCAGAGAAACTAAGGGTTGTTTCTGAAAGGATTTTGCTTTCACCTCATTGAATTCTTTTCACTTTTTGATTGACTCATGTTCTTGGCTTTGTTAAAGCCATTTTGCTTTCCTTTGATTTACTTTTTACCTGCTCAGCACTTTTCAGTGGCTGTGCAATGTTTCACACTAATCAAGGCTGCCTTTATTGGTTGAATCCTATATCCTTTGGTTAGAGTGAAGGTTAGAAGTGACAGCTCAGAAAAAAAAAAGTGTAGACAGAGCATGGATAATGAAAATATTTCAATTAAAAACTATGCTACCCTATTTTTCTCATCTTAGTCCATGTTTGTATATGTGTAAATACATTTTTAGCTTAAATAAATAGCATGTTCGGTGAGCTTGGGATAGTTAGGAAGACATGGAAGAACAGGAGCAATCTAGTACATTAAGAATATTTTCCTCATTCATTTGACTATTAAAATTATTTAAGACATTTGAAAGATTCATCCTACTGATTATTTAATAATGTGTTGGACAGATGTAAATTCAAGAATTTTAGCTGTGTAAATGATTTCATTATATTTTGAATTTTGGTGAATTTGGTTATAATATAAACTAGTTATGGAATAACTTCTTTTTAAAATAATTGTCCACAGTCATAGAATCAGGCTTAATGCTGTATATGTTCAGCTGAAAGATCATATACAATTTGTCTTAAAAGTAGATTACCTTTACCATTTTGATAGTGTCATTTGAAACTTTATCATTTCAAGTGTCATTTGAAACTATGAAATTGAAATATTATTTGACGTAAGTGACCTAATACATTTTGTAGGAGAGTCATGCTTAAAGATGCATATTAATATAGGAAATTGAAGAAACCCATGTGTACATTTGAACTGGGACTCACTGAAAACATGTAAGTGGCTCATTACTATTTGATAGAGTAGTTTTATTTTTTTAACAGTATCTTTAAATATTGTCCCTTCTAATTCCAATTTGATACTACATGATCTGGGAAAGTTGAGACATTGCTTTTAACCAGAAAATAAAAAATAATTATGAATCCATTCATAATAAAGATCTTCCTCAGAAGTGAGGAAAAAGCAATGATAAACATAAAGAGCAGGTATTTAGAAAGTTTATCAAATCCATGATCTTGGTTCAAATTTAAAATTACCTGAAAAACAATTTAAAGTAAATAAACCTTTGTTTATTATATCAAAATGAAATTTTAGCAATTGCTTAGAGATGTATAATTTTGCAATGTAACTCAAGTTCATTGAAAATAAGGATTCTATCCTATACAATTTTTCCCCCAGGTAAAGAACAGAAATAGTTTTTTGACTGACATATTGATATATGTGTAAATACCAATAATAGTCTTCTTTTTCATAATAATACTTAATGTGCTTCTTTTTGGATGTCATTTAGAAATAACTAAAACACTTTTAACTACTGGTATTTCATAATTTAAGACAAGCAAACCATATAATTTGTCTTGTTTTGGATTGATATTGCTTCAAATTATTACTTAACTTTAACAGTAGGGTCTGGTTATTGACAAACTATTTTTGCACAAATTGGTAAAGTGGAAAAGAGGAAGAGGATGGAAAATTCTATGATAAGTTTAGCTATGCAAGAATTTATTAGGTATAATTTGTTGGAAGTATGGATAAACAATCAAAAGATATGTTTATTTATGTAAACAATAAATATATATTTCTTACTAGCTAAGAATTATACACATGCAATTGTTTCATGCACATCATATAAATGCCTAATAAAAATAAAAATAAGACAGTTGTAATCACTTGGTAAAGAATAGCTTAATGCATTATACCAATAGTAAATTGCAAAACAATACAAAGGTTATAAAATAATGGTAATTTAAAATAATAAAGATATTCAAAATTTAAAAAAAAGTGATGAGTTTCTTGAAAATTTGATACCTAAGATTCTGATTTCTGAAGTGACAAAAATCCAATTTAAAGATAAATTCCTTACTATTTAGCAATTAAAAAATATAAACACATGAAATTCACAGCAACATGGAGAGAAGGGATCATGCTCAGCAAAACAAGCCAGAAGAAAAGAGAAAAATATTAAATGGTTTCACTTACACTGGTAAACGTTGAGATCATTACTGATGTAAGAAGGCCCGAATCTGTAGTATCTTGGTATGCTGAACATGAATATAACCCTGAAAAAATTTTATTAGCTCTGGTTTTGAAGATATTTCATATAATTCATTTTATATGTTTTACCATATAAATTTATCCAGTAGGACTGCGACAACATCCTAAATCAGCCTAGAATGATGTAATAGTGCATCACATTGCATAATACTATCATGCACACGTCATCCAGAGTTGATTGCATCATTTTCTGATGCAATGCAATACTACTGTCAGGTGGCTGCTGAAGTAAGCGGACGTCAGGGGTGCACTATATAAAGCCCTGTCAGAAAGGTTGAGCACTGACAATATTTCAGATTTTGTGTGAGACAGTTTAAGCTACTGTTACATAGAACTGTTATTATTTTATCCATTTGGGCACAATAAAGAACAGTAATGCCTCGAAAGTGCATTAATAGTGCGGACAATTTCTGCTGTATTTGTGGGGAAGTGACGTTTGCCAACCAGAAGAAAAGTATCACTTCTCAAGTGAAGAACGCTTATCATCTTTCCTTCAGATGCAAGGTTGGTGACCAAGACAAGTCTTGGGCCCTGCATATACGCTGTGCGACATGTACAACACAGCTTTCACAGTGGTTAAATGGCAAAGACCATCAATGCCATTTGCAGTCCCCATGGTGTGGAGAGAGCCAAGCAACCACATGAAATACTGTTATTTCTGCTTGGTTCCACCTCTTTCAGACAGAAGAACAAAGCAAAAGAAGTCGAGAATAGTCTACCCAAACATTTTGTCTGCATTGAGACCAGTTCCACATGGTGAGGGGCTTCCTATTCCATAACCTCCAGCAGAATATTCTTTTGATTCATCTGATGAGGACAAGGGTGAGCCAATCTGTTCTTCTCCTGTGCCAGCAGCATGCAGTGATCCAGATTTTCACTGTAGTGCATGATCAACCTCACACAGACTAACACAGGAAGAACTAAATGATCTGGTTCGTGATTTGGACTTATCCAAGAACAAGGCAGAATTGCTAGGATCAAGACTCCAACAATGGAATCTTCTAGAAGAAGATGTCACAATTGCTTTCTACTGAAAGCACCACCAGCAGTTGGAACCTTTCTTCAGAAAGGAAAGTACTCTGGTGTTCTGTTCCAATATTGAGGGCCTCGTGAATGCCTTAGAAATCACTCATGACCCACAAGAATGGAGACCATTTCTAGACTCTTCAAAACTGAGTCTTAAGGCTGTGCTTTTGCACAATGGAAACCACCTTACATCTACTCCAGTAGTGCATGCTGTCCACATGAAAGAGACACACGATAACTTAAAGCAGCTACCAAATTCCTTTGAGTATAACAAGTACAGTTGGCACGTCTGTGGTGATTTGGAGCTAGTTGCCCTTTTTAATGGGACTGAAGCAGGGATATACAAAATACATGTGTTTCTTATGTGAGTGGGAAAGCCGAGCAAGTGAATTGCAATACTTGTGGAAGGAATGGACTCTCAGACAAAATGTAGCAATTGGAGAGAAGAATATCCAGCACCCAGCTCTGGCCAAGGCTCACAAAATAGTGCTACCACCCCTTCACATCAAACTAGGTTTGATGAAGAATTTTGTGAAAGCCATGGCCAGGCCTCTCCAGCTTTCCGATACCTGCATGAAAAATTTCCTCAACTCAGTGAAGCAAAGATTAAAGAGGGAATTTTTGTGGGTCCTCAGATTTAGAGCTCTTCAAAGATGACCGGTTCAACAATTTGCTACAGAGTATGTGAAAGAGGCATGGAATGCTTTCACCTAGTGTCTACAAACTTTCTTGGGGATGTTAGGGCAGAAAACTACAAGGAACTAGTAGAAGACATGCTGATGCAGTATCAGAAACTTGGATGCAATATGTCTCTACAGATCCACTTCCTTCATTCCCGTCTGGATTTCTTCCCTGAAAGCTGTGGTATGGTTAGTGATGAACATGGCGAATGTTTTCATCAAGATATCAGATCAATGTAACAAAGATACCGGGGAAAATGGTCCACTGCAGTGCTGGCTGACTACTGCTGGATACTCCCCAGAGATGCTCCTGAACAGTTGTACAAGAGACAAGCAAAGAAATCTAAGTCTATGACTTGGATTTTTATAGGTTATTAACCATAGGCCTATTACTATTGGCATGCACTTTGTGATGTAACCATCAATTTATTGCAGATTACAAAAAAAAAAAACTAGAGCCAAAATTGGAATTTGACTGTCATATTCGTGTTGAGCACATACAAATTGATAGGAAATGACTAATTTTATTTCAATAACATGACTTTCGTTAAAATTTTTTGACCAGCATTATAGGAGGAATATAGAGGAACCAAACAAGAGATCAGGAGGAGAAAATAATAACAACAACAAAACCAAAACAAAAACTAGCAGGCAACCAGGAGAGAGACATTCATCGAGGGAGGGGGAGGATAAGGGTTCAAAATGGGGGAGAAAAGAGCACAAGGGACTATGGTGATGGTTCATGGGTGAATTTGTGGTGGGTAACCCATGGGTAATACACAATAATGTAAAAGATAAGTAAAAAAATATATGAATTAAAAATAATAATAAAAAATAAAGATAAATTCCTTATGGAAAAAAATGGTCTGATGAAGTTTCTGTGAAAATTTGGTAACAGTCAAATGCTTTGTTTAGCCTGTTAAGAATTGTTAATATAATAAAGTAGTTATAATTGATCATTAAAACAACATACATGGTGGCTTTTAATGGCTTTATTTGTAGAATGATATGTTTAGCTATTTAAAAAATAAAATATAAAACCTATCTCTGATACATATTTTTAACCTTATAGATAAAAAATATGTTTGATGTGTGATTGGCTATATGAGCTGGTCTAATGAAAGAATTGACATGTTTGCCATGACATTCCAAAATTAGAAAGCTATTTAGTTGTTTCCAGTTTTGGCAAATAAAAACAGTGTCATGATAACAAAGTACTGCTTTTATTATTTTAAATAATTTCTGAATATATTTGAATATATTTGTAATAATTATTACATATTACTAAATAGAAGGTAATGTATAGAAACTTTACGGTAATTTCTAATGTACCATTTTTTGACTGAGATTAAATTGAAGTTTTAATCAAAAGTGTTTTAAATAAATTCTAAGGGGACCCTTTCAAGATTCATATCTGTATAGAAGGTTTTCATTATTTCATTTATCTGAACGTATGAAACTGTCCTTTTTTGGGAAAGATTATTTTGACTTTTAATGAGTGTTTAAAAGGAAAGTTAGAAACAAAGGCACAATATTTGTTATCAAGCAAGTAACTTGGGAGACATCTTTGAGCTAAGCATGGGATTTTATTATTTTTATTTGTGTTAAATCATTTTTCCCCTTTTCATAAAACAGAAAAACCAGAAGATTCTGCATTTACTCTTGAAAGAATTTCAGGCTAAAATACAACGCATGCTATTACACTAAAGTTGATGACTGTCATTACTCAGAGAGGACATTTTCACTGTGAAGCCTTCATCAGTCAATCTAATTAATACCTTTACAATCCCCTATATAATGTACAAGACCTTTAAAATTTAAGATGACCCAACTCCAGTAATAATAAGCTTGTTAAAATTGTTAAATACTCAACTTACAGCACACTTAAGTGCAACCACTTTATTGTCTATCATTGAAAGATCCACGTAACTGTGAAATACAATCAAAACAATTAGTTTTAAAATGTAATCCTTCTAGAATTCATTACAATATTCTGATTCTTTATCATGTGCTGTTCAACTACAAGTATTGATATTGGGGTGACCTCATTAATTATAACGACAGAGTAATGGATAAGGGTTATCTTACACTATCATTCATGGCTATGGGGGAAAGCTATTGTCATTTTGATCCCTTTAACACTGAATATTAGATTAACATAAGGATTAAAGGCTGAATGTCAGTATAATTGTCACAATTTTCTTTCTAAATCCTTTTAATCAAATGAAGAAAATGTTTGAACCTGTTATATTTTTGTACTGTCATCTACTTGTGATGATATTATCCCTAAAAATGCCTTTGTATCATATACAGCTTCCCATATGATAAAACAGTAAAAGATTTCTTAATGGTTTCTAGCATAGTATATATTTTTCCTTTGTTAAATGCGTGAAATTACATGTTATGACAAGTCAATCTTTAGGATGAAGATAGTTAAATGTTCTTTATGAGAAATGAGAGAGTAATTGGAACAATGATGTGCTATTTTTCATGTTATAATCAATGAAATCAAAGAACTTCCTTGACAGAAAGGGTTGCTGTTTATTTCTGAGATTGGTAGACAACAAATCAGTTTTGATTCATTGAATTATATCAGTTAAACCTATTGCCTGGAGACAATAATGCATGAATTGTATATAGAGGAATAATTGCCTCCCATGGTTGGTAATGGGTGCAAGAATGTGGCTTCAAGTTTAAAGTATCAAAATAATAATGTCGTTTCCTAAAATACCTTTAATATGTGATACTTTAGTTAATTTTCCTATTAATAAAATTATAATATTACACAATTCAAAATATTGTTCTAAGGAAAAAAGGCTGTGTAAAATTCTACAATACTAAATGAATATACTGATATTATCATCATCATCTGCCAGTGTTTTTGATGAAAAAAATATTTTAAGGCAAGGAGAGGATGATAGTGTGTGGAGAACTATAAGCAAACTAATTTTTAAAAGACAAATATATCTTCAAGGCATCTGTCTTTATGCTTTGAGTTGCATTTAAAATTTTGTTTTTATTCAAGTTCAGGCCAACAGATCAACAGGTTGAAAAAGATTCTTTGTGGGTATTTTCCAGAGGAAGGGTTATACCACACCAGATAGGGCTACACAGGGAAGCACCTTGGTCAGGAAACAAAAGAGTGAAAGGTATAGGAATCTTTTGGTGGTTTTTCTCAGGAAGGAATGAATGACAGTGGAAAGCTGGGCAGGGCTAGAATTGAATAGTTTAAAAAAATTCTGCAGAATCAGGACTATAAGGATTGCTACTACTTGTCTAGTGCCTGGCCCCTGAGGTGTTTTAGTACAGAGAGATAGTGCGCTATTGCAGGAGTCTGATAAAAATTGGCTGGTGAGGTTATTGACTCAGGGTTAGTTGGTTTGTATAGCAAAGATTGCTGTATCTAGGAATTAGCTAATTCTGGGACATTAAACCTCCTCCTATATTTGCAAGTCCCTAATATGTCACATCATAAAATGTAGAAAAGACAAAGCATGGTTACTACACATTTTTATTCACATTTAATCTGCAAAAGTTTGGTGGTCCAATTTTAAGTAAAAAATGTAATATATACATACATATATATATATATAAAGTGGTATTGCTGGGTCGTATGGAAGCTCCATGTTAAGCAGTTTGAAGGATTGCCAAGCAATTGAAATCCTGGAAACCTGGAAATAAACAACCTTGTTATGAATGCTGCTTTTTTTTTTTTAATTGTTATTTATGTCTTTTACATTTTGTATTCCCCTTGGGTAACCCACCACCAATTCACCCGTGATCCATCTCCGTGGTCCCTTGTGTCCTTTTCTACTCCATTTTGTGCCCTTATCTGCTGGTGGGAATGTGAACTGGTCCAACCACTATGGAAAGCTGTATGGAGTTTCCTCAAACTGCTAAACATGGAGCTTCCATACGACCCAGCAATACCACTTTTGGGAATCTACCCAAAGGACACAAAAACACTAATCCAAAAGGATACATGCACCCGTATATTCATGGCAGCACTGTTCACAATAGCAAAGGTATGGAAGCAACCCAGATGTCCAAAAATATATGATTGGATCAAGAAGATGTCTTGTCATAAAGACATAAAGAAGATGTGGTACATATACACAAGGGAATACTATTCAGCATTCAATGAATGCTGCTTTCAACACTTATTTTCCACTATCTGAACATCACTAAAATTCAGTGTCTTTATATACATAATGGGGGCAATGGTTCTTTCTTGATATATTTATTTTAACATTGAATACTATAATGTGTATAAACTCTTAGCCCAGTACCTTATATAAAGTAGATTTTCAGGAGGTATGAATTATTATCTTTAGCTGATCATTAATATGTTGTGATTTTCAATGCAGTATTATTAGACTGCTATCTAAACCTTCCCATATCTTTATCTTCCTATCTTGTCACAGAACAATATAGATGTAATATAGAATGGTATTTTACCTGAAAAATATGAGAGGTAAAATAAAAATAGGAAATAAAAAAGTAATATAAGAAAGTAATAAAAGGTAATGTAAGAAGGAATGTGGGCAAGAGGGAGAGAAAAGATGAAGGAATTGGATGGAATGTGGATGGCCATCATGTCTGGGTCCTCTCCATAAACTTCATCTATTCTTATTTCCACCCACATGATTTGGGATCCTGTTCCATGGCAAGTTTCTATCTCTTAGTGCTATCTTTGTATCTCCTTGCATAGTGAATGAATACCATAGCTTCTCATCCCCTTCATGAAACACAGACTCAGGGCAAATGTGAAAATCAAGAGAAATCACACTTGGCGTTTCTAACTAGTATGTTGACAGAGTATCAGTAACAGCACTGAAGGCGGTTAATGTCACAATGTTGAAATGATTTGTTCTGATGATCGGTGTAATTTACTTTTTATATGAGACTCAATTTTTTTGTTTTATGTTTTTTACTGAATTGAGTAAATCTGCTGAAAGCATTTTGTTGTTTCCCTCTGCTGCAGTTTCTACTTTCTTAGAATAAGCAGTTTGCCAGATTCCTTAAGCTTTTACATCTAGATGCCAGGAGTATTATTATCAATTTACCACTTGGTTTCCACTGAAACTGTTAGAAATGAGAAAAGGTTTAGTATCTAATAATTCTCACAGCTCTTGTGGATACCATTTAGGTAACCAGGCATCAGGACCTTTTGCCTTTCAACCTCTTTTTTCCTTTCCTTATCACTTCATGCCATTTTAAACACACTCACACTTAAGCAAACATTCCCTCTAACAGAGACTCACACTGTTTTCAGCTTTATTCCTTTTATAATCACTTTTTAATTTTATCCTCCCTGTTCCAATGCCCCATCCATGGCCAGGTTATGTTGTGAATGAGGTGCATGTTTGGAAGGACAGGAAAGAGAATTGTGACCGCCCGCTGAATAGACTTTTTACCTGCTGGTCTTCTGATTATTTGTGCTAGGATGAGACAGCTCTTAAAAAGATCTAAGATTAGGGCTGCCCAGAGGGAAACTGCACTGGGTATCAAGAGAACACAGGAGATAATCGATGAATTACCACTATACTTACCTCACCTCAGCAGCATATTTAGAAACTCCAGTCTTTCCAAATTTATTGTATCTGGCAAGTCTCCCTCTGCATTTATCATAGTAGAGGAGAAAGCCAACTGAGAATTTTGATCCTAGAGATAGTGTTTTGTTCATGGGCTTTCTATAATATATTTGTTGACAGTCTCCTGTTGTGCAATTTCATCTTACTCCAAAGATTTATCTGTTCTCGAATCAGATCCAAGGTTATTATTTAGGAAGAGGGAAAAAAAAGAAAAATTCCTTCACTTTTCTAGTTCCATTTCTGGTATTTCTGGGAGGAAAAGAGTGGTAAAGTCTGATATTGATGCAAGAAAGAAAGGTAGTAAGGGAGTCAATATTGCTTGGGTGTCAGAGGGTTGCTTTTGAATCTTGTCTTTATCTTTAAACCATTTCTCTAAGCTTCTGTACGTAGACAGTATTCTAATTGGTAGGCTCAATGCAATATAATTGACATGAACATATAGTTCCAGCCCTGCCACTCTGAAGGTGATTAAGTTGCTTAAAATTTCTGAATGTCATGTTTTGTCATTTACAATATAGAGAAAATAATTAAACCTACTTCAAAGGGTTATTTGCAGTTTTTCTATGAATTAATATTTAGCAAATTATTTAGTGTATTATGGTGTTTTGTAAATATCTACAAGTTTTAAACTTTTTCTCCTAATTGTAGTTGGTAGTAGTATTTATCCTATATGCTTAAGAATTAAATTACAAAGCACATATAAGTATTAAATATTTTTTTAAATCTTTCAGTTTCTTGTGATCATGCAATGCCTGGTGGATACATTCTTAATTTATTGCATATTTTACACAAACAAGCATAAATGTAATTCAGTATTAATGAATGCTTAATTTTTCTTGTATTAAGATTTATTCTTCTGATAACTTCTAAAATGGCTATTAAGTGACTCAGAAGTGAAGCTGATATTTTTAATATCCTTTTACCTTGGCATGAACTTAAGAATGTATTTATTCTTTTGATTTTTTCCAGTGGAATAATTTCAGAAATTGGAATGACATTTATTCTATAGCTAAATAATTTATTTAAAATGTTCCAGGTGTGATGAAATATTGAATCAAAAGAAATTTAGACCTTTCAACTTTCCTTTTATTATGTAATATTACCATCAGTTAATACTGTACATTTTCACATAAGTGATCTCTATTGCTCACTTACAGGTAGGTTAAATGCCATCTTCTAAGGTCTCGGATTTGAAAGTTTTAAAATTCTTTAAAAATTGAATACATATTCAACTTCTGGACACTTTTGAATTCTTCCCCTGAGTGTACATGTGCCTATCAATGTGTTTACAGTGGGTATTTAAAATGATTTTATTATATTATTTTAATTCAGGTAATGTTGATTTACAACATTGTATGTGATTTAAAGTTATAGGTTCACAAATCTTCAAATGTATGTTAGAACATCACCACCAAAGCATCAATTATCCTCTACCATATTCCATTAGACTGCCTCCCCCCTTTGCTTCCCAAACCCTACCTGCTCTATTAACCTCATATAATCAGATTTATAGATTTTTTTTGTTTGTCCCTTTGTTTAGTTTCTTAGTCCACGAGTAAAATCATGTGGTATTTGTCTTTCTTCTTCTGATTTTTCTTATTCATCTTATTCAAAATTCATCTTATTTAAAAAAATATAGGTAGTAGTATTCTCGTGCCCGCGCGCACACACACACACACACACAGTGTCTTTTTAATCCACTCCTTTGTCCTTGAGCACTTAGGTTGCGTCCATAACTTTACTGTTGTAAATAGTGCTGCAATGAAATATAGGAGTGAAAATATCCCTTTGAATTAGTGTTTTTGTGTCCTCTGGCAGATACCTAGGAGTTTAACTGCTGGATCATATAGTAGGTTTATTTTCAGTATTTGAGAAGCCTCCATTCTATTTCCTATTAAGTCTGCATCTATCTATATTTATAACAACACTCATTTCTGGTCCTTTTGGTATGAGTCATTCTCATAGGTGTTAGGTGATATTTCATTGTGGTTTTGATTTTTTTCATGTGTCTGTTGGTCATTTGTCTTCTTTAGGGAAGTGTCTGTTTAGCTATTTTATCCATTTACTGATTGGGTTGTTTTCTTTTTACATTGTTGTATAAATTCTTTGCAGATCTTAAATATTGTTGGATGTATGATATACAAATATTTTCTCCCATTTATTAGAGCTTTTTGTTTTAGTGAGAGTTTCTTCCACCGTGTGGAATATTTTTAGCTCTGTATAGTTCCATATTTAAATTTTTGCTTTTGTTTCCCTCATCAATGTTGTCAAGTTCCCCAGAACTTCACAAAGTTAATGTGATGGGGTGTTTTACCTATGCTCTATTCTGTATATTTTAGGTCTTATATCTAAGTCTTTGATCCATTTTGAATTAATTTTTGTGTATGGCATGAAATTGTGAAATATTCTTTCAAAAATAGCTGTGTGTTTTCCAAACCACATTTCTTTAAGAGACTTTTCATGTAAACAGAAGCTGTAGTTTGTCAACAATAGAATTCCCCTACAAGAAATGTTGAAAATAATTCTCCTACCTCATCCAAGAGAAAAAAGGCAACAAAATGTTGAATAATGAAATGAACAAATCAGAAAACTAAAGACAAAATGGCAGTATCAAGTCCTCATTTATCAATAATCGCCAAAAATATAAATAGAATAAACTCACCAGTAAAAATGGCACAGAGTGACTGTTTAGATTAGAAAGTAAAACCTAACTTTATATTGTCTTCAGGAGTTCTACCTGAGGTCCAAAGATAAATGTAGATTCAAATTAAATGGTTGGAAAATAATAGTTTTGGAAAACAAGCAAATGGAATCCCAAAAAAGGCAGAGACAACTCTACTTCATCAGATAAAATAAACTTCCAATAATAATGATAAATAAGAGACAGGAATGGATACTCTATGAAGATTAAGGGCTTACTCTATCAAGAAGACATAACACCCACCAATATATATTCACCAAATGAAAGAGCATCAAACTATATAAGGCAATTATTAACAAATCTGAAAACAGACATTGTCAACAATACAATTGTAGTAGGGCAATTTGACAGCCACCTTTCATTAATGGACAGATTAACCATGCAGAAAGTCAAGGGAATAGTGTCCTTAAACAATGAATTAAACCAGATGGGTTTCATTGACCTTTATTGGGCACTGCATCCACCCACAAAAAGCTGAGTACACATTATTCTCAATTGCACATGGAAAATTTTCTAGAATAGACCACAGGTAGGTCACAGAATAAGTTTCAACAAGTTCATGAAGCTTGAAATCATACCAAGTATCCTCTCTGATCTTTATGGCATCAAACTAATAACAACAAAAAGAAAGCAAGAGAAACTTTTAAAATGTGGAGACTGAACAACACACCATAAATGACTATAGCAGATAAGGAAATCAAATGAGAAGTTACAAACATGTGGAGAAAATAAATAAAAATGAAGACAAACTTCCAGAGCCTGAGACATAGCAATAGTAGTACTAAGAGGGACATATATAGGAATACAAGGCCACATTAAGAAATAAGAACTCAGATCAATAATCTCACCTCATAAAATAAGGCACCTGGAAAAAAAAAAGAAAAAGACAAAACCGAAGAGTAATAGAAAGAAATAAATAATTAAAAAAATAGAGTGGAAGTAAATGAAATAGAAATAACAAGATAGCTCAGACACCAATTAAACTAATTTTTGAAAAAAATATATAATAGAGAGGCCTCTGGCTAGACTTATTAAGAAAAAAGTGAGAAAACTAATAAATCGAATCAGAATTAAAAGAGAAGTTACAATGGAATCTCAGAAATACTGCTGTGGAAGTATCTATGCCAATAAATTGGTTAACCACAAATAAATGGATAATTTTTTAGAAGCCTACATCCTTCCAAGACTGAGTAAATGATAGAAAACCGAAACAGACCAATTACAAGCAAGGAAATTGAAACAGTAATCAAAAAGCTCCTTAAAAACAAAAACTCAGGACCAAATGATTTCACTGTGAGTTCTACTAAGTCATCAAGACTAATACCTGTATTTCTCAAACTCTTAGAAAAAATTGAGGACAACGGAATGCTGTAAAACATTTCTTTTGAATTTGAAAGCATTTTTTACTGTAAGGATTTTTAAAATACAAACTGTGGTTTAATGGTTCTTAGTGTTCTCACTACCACAGAACAATATCTCTTTACAACTGATGAGGGAAACAAGCTTCGTTGTCTGCTGATATTTATGAGTTTTCATTATCCAATACTTACTTGAATGTATATTCTCTAAGTAAAACTCCAGGAAATTTGATTATATTACTCAAGAGATAACATTGTAATCAAGGCAGCCAGGAAATTCCAAGGAGATATTCAAAGTTACACCTATAGTAAACAATAATATTAAGTAGTGTCACTCCATGGTTTTAGCCAACAGAGTGTGTAATATCTGAGTCTGAAAAGAATGAATACTTCTACTCTTCTTCAAACATGATTATTATTGCTAGGGTTGCTACTTCAAGGTTATAAGAAACCAGAAGGGAACTGAAAATATTGGAAATGTAAGGAGGAGAAACAATGAAGTTTTGTCTACCAAAAATTAGAGTTACGGTGTACATCTGATTTTGCAAATAAACCAAAATTTCTGAGAAACAGAAATTTTCAAACAGAGCATATTTTAATAATAATTTAGTAATAATAACAGCTAACGATACTTTTATTAATACTAATAATAGTTAATACAGTTATATGACATTCTACACTACTTGTTTCACAATGCTATCTTGTTTCACAAAATTACATTGAGAACAATTTTATTTTGTAGTTTTTATTTCTATATGAGGAAACAGAGTTAGAGATGTAAAGTTGTTTTTCTAAGATCATATAATTAGGAAATGGAGATGTCAAAATATTAACCCGAGGATTGTTTTTCCAAAGCTTATTCAGTCTACTGACCTGGTCAGAACTGGGAATCTTAGTGAATAGGGAACAATTTAGTGCTTTATTACTATTACACACATATCAATTTTCTAGTTTTGCCTTACCATACTTTATTAAATCTTGAACTAAAACAAACAAAAAGGGCTCACTTAAGGCAGACTAATTAATCTAATGAAACTAGCTAGCATTTTTATTTTTAGTCAGAAATTGTTTTTTAATAAAATTTTTTTTCTGATAAATTTAGCACAGATTTTTAGCTCAGTAGACATTGGCACAAAAAATATCATTGCATAAGACTATTATACAAATTTTAAACATTTATTCCATGCTAAATATAATATTCTAAATATATTATCTCATTAAACTTTATCATAACCCTAGGTGTTAACTATTGTTGTTCTGATGATAATCATATTTAACCTCAGAGAAGAAAATTAAGTTACACAAGTCTGCCCAGTTAATGGAAAATTAGCTGAGCGACCTCAGATTTGCACCTATTTATTCTAATTCTAAATTCCTTATTACTTTCTTTATGACATAATATCTTAGAAGGGCCTCATGCATGTAATTAGTTTATAAGGGAAGAAGTATGAACATTAATGTTTATTAAGAGTTTACATGTTCTATGTTATCCTCTTCTTTGTATTGTCCTATTCAAGCTGGAAAACTTTCTTATGAAATATTTATATTTTTCATATTCGGAGTAAAAGGAAACTGAGGTCCACATATGTGGGATAATGTATCCAAGGACTTACACAACAGAAAGCCTGCAATGTGGGAATATAAAACTATATTTGACTGACTTAGAAGAAAATATTTTTACAATAGCTTCTTCAACATACTTAATAATTTGAATTATTTAGAATCTGGTAAAATGATAGACAAACAGTCATCACATAGATATACGTGTTATCATTAAATGTTCCACTTTGTGATGACTTCATCATCAGAATATTTTGCTCCATATTTTAATTATCCACATTGATATAATTCATATTATATTATGAGTTCCCATGACATAGAAAATACAAATGTAAAATTAATTGTAAAAGCAACTTATAGAGTACTTCATAAAGATAAAGAGTTTATCATTATTACTGAATTCTTTCTGATCTTTTTTTATCACAATTTCTTATGGAGATATATATTGAAATATCACCTCCTCAGATGAATATCCTGACTTTCTGTCTAATAATTATTTATCTAAAACTCTACTACATCATTCTAGTTTATAAATCATTATATAATCATAAATTCATATATTCTAATTTATGAGTACATATGTTTTTCTGAGGACTTGTCATGACCAGGAACTATTTCATTTTGTATATTTTTACTTGTCTCCTCCTGAGAGTTTAAACCCAAACAGGGATTTTGTCATTCTGTCAACTATGGTATCTCCAGAACATAGAACAATGAAAATAATAGTGTTGAGTAAATTTTGTTGAATGAATGATACTGAATACTATTTATGATGCTTTTCTGAATCCATTTTTCTTCAGACCTTAAAATTGAAGAGTTGAATATATTTTATATTTAAATTCTAATTTCAGGTATCATAAGGCAATCTGTGACTTGTTATCACATTCATTTTTCTTTTATATGTCTATTCCTCCCTTTTATTTTGTGTTTTATTACTTTGTCCCCTTCTTTCTTTTTTGTCTATTTTTATGTGGATAGTGGATTATCTGAGGCTGGCTGATTGAACTCATTGTCCTCTGCCTAACAGTCAGTGTACTTTGCAAAAGAGGAAATTAAAATAGCAAACTCAGTTACTCAAGGTCAGATATTAGTGTTCATCCATATGAGTAGACACTAGAGATGCTAATGATGGTGTTGGGTTTTTCTGAAAGTATCAGTGTGGAGCTTTTATTGTTTTGTTATTATGAAGATAAGTCATCATGGGGCTTAACCTACGCTTTGCTTTCACTTTAATAAGTTTCTTTATTGTTCCCAGAAATGTACATCAGCATAGATTGTGAAGTACTGTTCCCTTACTCTTCCATTCAGGAAATGAGTGTGCCTCAATGAAATATTAATACACTTCTCATTTAGCTTTTAAGATTTGACCTATTTTTGTCAAATTGTTTTTTTTTCTTAATGCTGTTAAAAACAAAAGAGACTGTTTATTAAAACAAACAAAAAAAATTGCATGCAAGTAGAGGGTCTGCTTATTACTAACATTCCAGCATTGAATTTGACATTATTTTGATGGGAAGAGAAGACACAAAATAGGTTAATGAAACACAACAAATTATGAACACAAAACAGTGTTTATTCTAAGCTAAAGTCAAGTTAAGGGCAATTCTATACATCCTTATTAAATATTAAGTCTGACTTCTTTTTTTTTAATATAATAGATATTTATTTTTGTTATTCGTAGCTTTTACATTATTGTGTATTCCCCATAAGTTACCCACCACCTGTTCACCGGTGGAGCCATCACCATAGTCCTCCGTGCTCCCCTCTTCCCCCATCTTGAGCCCTCTCCCTCCCCTCCTTCCCTGCTGAATGTCGCTTTCTTATTTGGTTTCCATATATTCCTGTTATAAGTGAAACCATTCGATATTTTTCTCTTTCTTTCTGGCTTATTTCACTGATCATGATCCCCTCTAGATCCATCCATGTTGCTGCGAATTGCATGTGTTTGTCTTTTTTGAATGCTGAATAGTATCAACACAACTGATAAAGGACTGATAACAAAAATCTACAAAGAGCTCACACAACTCGACAAAAACAAAGTCAACAATCCAGTCAAAAAATGGGCAGAAGAGCTAAAAAGACAAGTCTCCAAAGAAGAAAAGCAAATGGCCAACAGGTACATGAAAAAATGTTCAACATCACTTATAATCAGGGAAATGCAAATTAAAACCACAATGAGATACCACCTCACGCCAGTGAGAATGGCTCACATTAATAAAACAGGCAACAACAAATGTTGGCGAGGATGTGGAGAAAAAGGAACTCTCCTACACTGCTGGTGGGAATGCAAATTGATCCAACCACTATGGAAAGCTG
>PVIJ01019095.1:0-24462 GCA_004024925.1 Scalopus aquaticus
CTTGCATTTTGTGCCCTTATCCTCCCCTCCCCCCTCCCCCACCGCTGAGTGTCTCTCTCCCACCCGGCCTCCCTATAGTCCTGTTATAAGTGAAACCATTCGATATTTTTCTTTTTCTTTCTGGCTTATTTCACTGAGTATGATTCCCTCTAATTCCATCCATGTTGTGGCAAATTGCATGTGTTTATCTTCTTTCCATCTCAGCCTCATTTTCACTGACTTTCTCCTTGTCTCTCTGAACTTTAAACATAGTCGTGGTCTCTGTCCATGGCATCTGCACACTGACTCTCACTCTGCCTAGATGTGCGTTCTCCTAGCTTTGGTTTAGTGTCATCTTTAGTTTTCATTTCATTGTCATTTCCTCAGGGAGATCTTTTTTATTCAATAACTAGACCATGTCCTTCTCTTCTGGGCTCTGAACTACCCTGTGCTTCTTGCTTAGTAAGGCTACCACAGTTATAATTAAACATTAAACATTGACAAAAAAAATCTTTTCTATTAGACAGAAACCCCATCAGGAATTGGAGGTACCATAGCCAAGCTCTCATTATTGTACTCCTGGGACATAGCGCAGCTCCGAACACTTAATAGGTGTTCAATAAACATTTATTGTGAATGAATGAATTGGCTGATAAATTAGCAAGCAAATGAAATCATAATTAAAAGTAAGGACCAGTGTTTCTAGGAGGAAACTCCATTGCAAAGCTAACATTGGACTGGTATCTTGTTTCATTTCTTTTCTCTGGATCTCTCCAGGTCAGCAGAATGACTGCTACAAAGAACAAATGCATGTCAAGCCCCAGACAAAGCACAGGCACTAATGTGGGGAGTGGGATGATCCTTTGGGAGCAACGTCCTCCCTGGATACTAGGCCCTGGACCTTGTGTGGTCTGTGTTCAGACCAGCCTCTCAGCTCAGAAAACCTCCCCCCCCCCACCCTTTATATAAGCAAACTCTTGGGGAGTTCAGTTCCGCTTTCAGTATTATGAACTATCTAGAGTTTGTATTAAAATAGCCTCACTTGTCTTCTGGGCTTCAGTTTCTCCAAATGCCAACCACCATTTGCATTCTCCTGAAGGAGAAACTTTGATGGGTCTTTCTCTGGCACAAGAACTGATAGGGTCCCCTCTGCCTACAGGATGCAGTCCCAGTCGTGTGACTGAATAGTTTAATCCCCACCTCTAAGATACTTCCCATCAAATAGCAAATGGTCTTTAAAGCATTTCCCAGCTTCACCATGTGATCATGTTCCCCTCTGGGTGTGGCGTTGAGGAGCCATTCTGGCCTCTTCCCACCTCTTCACTCAAACTGTAGCCAACTGTGGACTCAACACACACCACAGCTCTGACCAGCCTGTCCTCTCCTCTGTCCCTCCAACTTCCCATGTTCAGACCATGGCAGGAATGTCAAGGTGTAGTTCAAATCCCAACCTTTCCTTGTGCTTGACCTTTAGAGGGTGTCTGCACTCTGTTGGCCAGTACACGCTAAGCTCTATGCAGTAGTAATGGATTTTCCTCAGATTGAAGTGGCTTAACTCACATATTTAATTCTTCCATGATACATACTCACTGCATTTCAGCAGGAAACTTTTCTCCAAAAAGGAACTTAACAACCCAGGATGATAAAGGCTCCACAACCTGGAATGTTTCTGGGGAAAAAAAGAGCTTGTAGAATGTTTGAGTGTGCCTTGGTTTGGTCTAGAAGCAATACATATTGTCTCTACTCACAGACTATTGTGCAAAACGAACCACATGGCTTGGCCTAAATGCAAAGGAACATGGGGATGTGGGACGTGTCTAGATGTTCCATGGGCAATAGATGCCTCAGTGAAAGTTGAGCAGTCCACAGTAAATTCTCAGCAGGGTCTGTGTGCAGCAGATTGATTTTCTGTCCATCCCGAACACAAATAATATTTATGCCTGGAGATTTTACTAATTGACTGAAGACTAGACTTTGGCCTTGTTTTTGTATGAGCTCTGTATTGTTTTGTCTTGTTCCCATTACCAGATGATAAATGCCAGTAAATCAGGGCCCTTTGCAGTATTAATGAAAAACTTCCTCAAGCAGCAACAACAGACGAAGCGCTCTGGGATGAGTGCAGCTGAAGCTCCAGCAAGTGACCTGATCTTGGGCTGATCATTTAGCCTCTCCAGACAGAATAGCCTTAAACTTCAGAGCAAGGGCACAGGACTTGTGTAGCTGAAATGCCATTTGTGCTGCATGTGTGCAACTTTGGGAAACTAGACATAATCTCTCAAAGCCTCTGTGCAAGGGAGATCATAACGTATCTCATGTATGAGGCTGTTGTGCAATAATGAGCACAAAATTCTTTGCAACGTTTGCCCTCGCTAAGCATTCAATAAATGTTAACTGTTAGTAGCTGTTCTTTAAACCCTGGTTCCCTCAACTACAAAACAGGCATAATGAGTCCTGCACGGATTGTTCCATGGTATGGTTTGGGGATCAAATTGAAATGAGCAGAAGTTGAAAGCATATTGAAAACTGTAAAATGTCACCGTATTAGGTGTTTCTACTATTAAAAGTAAATACATTTCCATATATGTGTGTGTATGTATGTATATATGTATCTTCCACAAAAACCAGACCTCTAATGCTGACTAGCAGATATCTGCTGGACTAATAACAGGAGGATTTGCTGAATATTGTGGCACTGTAAGAGGGTGGTCCTCAGGAAAGGGGAGTGTCCCAGGACCCCACCCCCACCTCAAGGGAGGGTGGAGCTGAGCAGGAGAGATAAGACAGAGAGGAGAGAAAGGAACAGGAGCAGGATGGAGGCCAGAAGAACAAGGAGCAGAGAGCATGTGAAGAAGCTGCAGGGGCCTGGACTGACTGAGACAGATGTGGGTGAGAGACCCGTGGGGAGGTGACTACGGCAACGTTGATCTTGGTTTTGCTTTGCTCTTTAACTCCCAGAATTGTCTGACTGTTTCTGACCCTTTTCTATGGGTCCCTGCCGAAAGGTGTTTTAAAGTCATGGCAGGCTCTCGGGCCTTGCTGTGGGCCAATCCCATTTGGGCGGACTTTTGCCCACGAGGTGGTGGGTAACTTTGGGTGCTTAGTTTAGAAACTATATTCTTTGTCTTTTCTGTATTATCACACTAATTGTATTAAAGTTTCTTTTCCACTTAAGGTCTTACATGTTTTGTCCTGAAGTGGCAGATGGCAGAACCTATTTAGAACGGGCAGGTTTGGGGTTTCTGGGGGTGCCCCTCTCCCTGCCCTGTAACAGCACCAGCCACAACCCTGGGAGTAAGATATTCCTGTCTGCATTTATTTGGAAGGGGGTCCGCAGCCTCCTGGCACACACAGGGACATCCCTCCTCATGGCGCGGGCATTCCCCGTGGCCTGGGAGACTGTAGCTCCCTCTCTTATTGCCCCCATTTATCAAGCTGCTTGTCTCCCTGTCCAGGTGGCAGTTGACCCAGTGGCCCCGCTGCTTGTGTTGCTTCAGAGAAACTATAGAAAGCATCTTCCAAAAGGGAAATGATCTGTTATTTCTCTGGTCCAACTCGTTTTTCACTTAGACAGGGCAGAGGGACTCATCTCTCTAAGTCTCTATTTTCCTGTCAATAAAAGTGCCATTAGCTGCCTGGCTGGGCATGGTTTAACCCTGGTACACTCATGGACTCAACCCTACTTCTCTTCCTTTATTAACCCTGATTTGGTATCAGACACTGAAGTGCTGGCTCCTTTAACACTTTGTGTGCTGGTGCCCTTTAAATTTACCAGCCCTTGGGGCCAGTCATTTTCTGTGCCACCGCATGAATGGTATAAGCATTCAATAAAACACACACAACTCCTGAACTATTGGATATTAAAAAAACTGTAATATCTCTCATAAAACACCTTACACTTTCACCAAAACAATGTGGAAAGCTTCTAGACTGAGTACAATCAAAGAAATAGCTCCTAATAGTTCCAAATAAATCCACCGTGGCGTGGAAAACCGGAGACTAGATGAACATGTAGTAATGTTACAGGGCAACCCCGATATACAATGGGGTGCCTGACTGTGGGTTCTCACCCATGCACTTAAAAAGGACTTATAATAAGAACAATTGCAGGCACTCACAAAAAGGTTAATAAAAGGGTTACTTACAAAAAGGAAGGGAAATAAAAAATGAATAACTCGGGGACAAAAGAGAAAGTGAGGGAGAGAGATAAATCTCCAAATAGGTCCTACCAGATCCGAAGAGCTGGAAACCCCAATGGCACGCTGTAGCCCAGCGAGAAACAAGAGAGCCCCAAGGTCAAAAAACCCTCGTTACATAGTCAACATGTCTGCTTAACTCCACCCCTCAGTTCCCGGTAATCCTCTCTTCTGGGTGATGATGGAATTAAGCAATTAGTGGCCCCTAGTGTCTTGGATCTCTTTGGTCTGAGGTGGGGGTCCATAAACCTTCCTGTGGAGTTTGTTGCAGACGTCCTTTCCCCCCCCAACAATAATACATGAGCGGCCACCTGATAATGGTGACAAAAACACGTACTAATACGTGAGCGGACCACAAAGTGTTAAGAGCAGAGATATCAGGTACAGTCAACAGTCAGGGGCATTCATTTGGACTGGAATCTGGTCTTCTCATTCATTTAAGTCACCACTTGTCCTACAGAAAACTGTGGGGGACATAGAGAGGCTTTGGAGGTGATTAGGCTTGTATAAGGGAAGGGATGTGGGTAAGATTTTTTCTCTGGGGTCAGATTGCCTAGCATGCGGCTGGCTCCATCACTTAGGACATTTCTGCACTGATTAATACTTCCGGGTCCCAGTTTCCTCATATTGTAGAAATAATGAATATAAAATAGTCAGCATGGTGCCTAGAAGGAAGGAAAAAGTGCTATAAAGTTTACCAGCATGTGATTGCTAAATGTTCACTGAGGATTAAAAAGCACCTATTATGTGCCAGGAGCTGATCTGAGTGCTTGGAATGCATCAAAAACAAAAACCCTGTTCTTATGGAGATGAGGATGAAGAAAAAGGGAAGGAAAGGAGGAGGGGGGTGGTTCTTGCCTTCTGGAAGCTAGAAGCTTAGTGGGGAGATAACAGGCGAACCCACCTGGCCACGCCTTACCCTGGGGTACAGTTCCCTACTGTGATGAGACGGCTGAGAGTCCAAGCAATGCTCTTGTCATCCCTTGGCCTCCGCTGCCCAGTGTGCTGAGTGTATGAATCTCTGTATTGATGTACTGATAGCCCGTGTCCTATGTGTTGAGAAGGATGGATGAAGGTCCCATTCCACCAGAGAAAATATGCTGGAGGTGCCATGGAATCGAGTCACTTATTCAGAAATGGTTCTTGAGTACTAGAAAGTGCAAGACCTGCGAGGGTCCCAGGATGCAACCCAGGGCCTGGTCACCGGTCACCAGAGCCAACGACACCTCTGGCCCTTTCTCTAAGGGGCCACCTTGGGTGGCATCCCATGCTCGCTTTCCAACATCACCCTCTTCCTCTGTAGTGGATTTCCCCCTTGGGGGGTGTGGGCACTACTGACAGCAGTATGTTTAGATACACACCTACCTCCTGGAACACAACCAGGGTAACTACTCTGTCTCCCACCATCTGACGAGGGGCAGCATTAGCAACACTGTGTCTTCAGAGAACATTAATTATGCAAATAACTAAGCTGCAATTTGGTGTGAATGTTCCCCCCTTGGATCGATACCTTCTCCAGCTGACACTGTGAGAGTCTGTCACGAATGACAGTGAATGCCATGTCTCCATGGCTAGCTCAGTGCTTGTCACTCAGACCAGAGCACAGAAACTTCTGGGTGAGTGGATGGTTTCTCTAGAGTATTAGTTTACTGGTTCCTTAGAATGTCACACAAATGCGCGCTCATATACACGCACACGCAAGCACACACACGCAGGCATTTTATCGAGTGGGCGACCCGCCAAAGGGAAGAAAGCTGCCTGGGCTTCTTCCTGTGGGACTTCTCAGTGCCTTTATAAGTCACACAACAAGTGACTCTGTGAGACTGTTCGAGACAGGGAGAAAGACTCAGTGTCTTCTTTGATCATGAAATTCTTTCTTTATGATCACTTTATAAGGACACGTTTTCTAAGAAATAAGCTCGCAGAAATACTGCCTCAGGCAATTTATTTTGTTCCTCTGAAAACCTCTCATGGACACCTTGAGGGGCTCAGGAAGACTTTGGTGGGGGGGGGATGATAGCCCAATGATTAGGAGCAAGTTTGTTTCTGGCCCAGAAGGCATTTAAGGCCAGGCCCCTGTTCTCACACAGGTCTGGTCATCTAAGGTCTAACATCCCAGTAGAGAAGGGTTTACCTGGAGGCTCTTGCCTCCGAGACCTCAGGCAAGTGACAGGCCCACATAGGTCCTCAGCTTCTCTCCTGTAAGGGATGTGAGAGACTCACCAGAGTACTTTTCTACCCTGCAGAATCTCGAGTCCTAACCCACAGAAGGCAATTTAGTAGGTTTGGAATGAGGCCCTGGAATCTGAATTCATAATTGTTAATGCCAGTTGATTTGGGTGTGAAAGTTCTGGAGAGACTTTTCCAGACCAGTGAAGACCACAGAGAGGCCCCTGAACATGTGCCAGTGATGGGTGGAGACCTTACCCACCAGGCGGCCTCAGTCTCAGTGTGCCCATCTTTCCTAGGCCTGACACCCTGAGAAGCTGGCCAACCCCCAGCCCACAGCTTCTGCTTAAGTGAGCTTTATCATTAGCTTTTTATTCACCTCTAGTTGGTAGTTTATGCACTAACAGCCCTCTTGGGAAAGATGGAAGAATCCCTTTGTTTATTTATAATTCACTGACCATTAGCAAGCATAAAAAAAACCAAACAACCATCACCTGTATCACACATCTAAATATGATGCCAGGAATATCACCATGGTGGTCCAAATCATTTACAATCTGCTTAACTGCTCTTTTGCAATGATGGGTTCTAGAAAAGAAGTCAGCTTTTTTAAACAAGTTTTCCTGCTAAACTGAGAGTTATATAATCCCACACTCTGTTTGGAGGCAAGCCATCAAAAATTGTGGTTGCTGAAAGAACAATCATTTTCCAATTTCACTTCAAACCAGACATGGTTAAGGAACTTGAAAATTAAGGGAGCTTTTCAAGTGAACATAAATTACTTTGGTAATTAAACTTAAATTATTAAAAAAAAAAGTTCAGAGACAGAAGCAGGACTGGGAATATGAAAGTACTGAAATCCTTTCCCCAGAGGGCAAATTGGCAGAAGCCCTGGCTGTGAGTGAACTTAATATAGTATATACACGTTGATTCTTAAGGACCCACAGCTGAAACTTGTGTTATACTGCAATGTTATTTCAATCAAGAAAGAAAACAGGAAGGAAGGGGAGAGGGAAGACAGAAATGAAGGCAGGGAAGGAAAGAAGGTGAAGTGGTTGAGAAGGTCCCATTCCTGAACTTAAATATTTCTCATTCATCACTTTTTAACCCTTTGCACTCCGAATCATTCTGGACATTGGCTACCAGCTACTCGACGCTACTTTGTGGCGGAAACGTGCATTTACAGACCCTCGTATTATTTAGTATAATTTTGGAACCAAGTAACGTATTATAATGATATTGGACTTATATGAATTGGGTGACATCGAGGAATGCATATTTGCAAAAAAACCACAATACTTTATTGTTTATAATTTTGTACAGTATGATAAGTTTTGTAACACTCCCCAATATGCATTGCAGGCTGACTAGTGCACGTTCTCGTCCGACACAAAACCCGCTGACATTTCTTGTATATATCTTAGTAATTTTACGATATTTTAATTTCTTGTGCCATTTCAAGATAAAACTTCAGGGAAACATGCATGTCTCAAAAAGTTGCATTGAAGTAACTCCATTCCCCGTAATCACTAATAAACTGCAATGTCCCCTGAGAGGGGACATCCGCGTGATATGCTAGAATTCCGATGTCCCCTGAGAGGGGACAGCGGAGTGCAAAGGGTTAAAGATGGCAAAGGGAGAAGCAGTAGGAGTCAGCAAAAGGCATAGGGGTATAATTCTTCATTTTTCGTGCTTTTTTGGTGGATATTTGTGTTCATATCGTTCATATACATGCTTTTGACCTTGCTTTTTCATGTGTCATTATAACTCGGTACAACAAACCCTTGTACCATTAGACATAACGACTGCATTGTTTCCCATCACACAAATGAAACAGGGCTATGGGGAGCTATAGCTAGGGTCCAACTCACCCCTGCTGGTCGGGCTCACAGGCAGGGCCGCTGGCTGAGATGATGCCGTAGCAGCCCACAGCCACAGTCCAAGGATCCGATGGACAGCACCAGATGCTGGACCAGACAGCAGTGGAGCGGCTCTCAGGTGACCCAGGCTCAGAGCGTTGGTCACCCGTCAGCAGTGCTGGACAGCAGTGGCCAGTAGTGCTGGTCACTAGCGTTACAGCTCTCTGTGAGTTGTTGGCCCACACCAACAGCAAACAGCTCCTTGAGTCACCAGTCCTGGGGCCTTTGGTGCTCCCTTCAGGCCATGTCAGAGGCAGGCCAGAGGCAGGCGGTGGCCCTCGGCCTCTGCAAAGCTCTTTGGCTTCTCTGTGAAGCTTTTCAGCTTCTCTTTTTACTTCCGAGATCTGCTGCAGGATGCATCTGAGAGCTTTGAGTCCCAGCAAGCAAATGTCCAGCCCAAGCGAGTGAGTCCAGTGAGTCCGAGTGAGGAAGTCTGAGCCAGCCCAGAGCATCCCAAGCGAGTCCTGTCACTGTCCAGAGCACTGGGGCACAGCAGGAGCACCGGAGTCTGGGTGTGAGCCTCACAGAGCGCCAGAGTCTCAGCAAGCCCAACCTCGCTTCTGCCCTACATCGTCACCTCTTTCTGGGTCCCCCCACAAACAAATCTGATTGGCCTTCTTACAATCCCATAGCTGATTGGACCATCTACCAATCAGCTCATAGCTTGCATCTGACCAGGTCATTTCTTGGCGCCTGGGCCCCTCTACTGCCTGCAGCTGGAAGAGCCACGCCCGCCCGCGGAGCTGCCCCTGCGGGGCCCCAGGGGCTGCCTGCCATGGGGTGATGTGGTCGGGGCACCAATGCATCCGCCATCATTACTGGCTTCTGTGTGCAGCCTGAACCCCAGTGGCGTGACTGGGGCTGGCAGTAAAAACCCACCACCCGCTGCTGCTTGCACTTCCCGTGGGCTGTGCGTGGGGCCAAGCGTGGAGCCCCCGGGGGGAGGGGGCGTCTGGTTTCACAAATACTCCCTGCTTTATTCAACCATAACCCCCTGGTTAGGCCTTTTTGTTGTTTCTTTTCTATCTTTTCCTTTTATAGTAAAAAGTATTGTCAGGAACTCCCAGGGTTTGAAGATTTTTCTTATTAGAATTATTCTCTTAAGAGAGATTTTTATATAGATTGAGTCCTAATATCACAGCAGTGTAAATGGTCTCCAGTTTTTCTTTCCTTTCCCCAAAAACCTTAGGATAAACTTTCAAAAACAAGCTGGTTTGACGTCACATCCTGTGAAGGGTCTGACTTCAACATAAAGATTTATGAGAAGAAGAAGAAAACCCAAGCAAGTCTAGACACAAAGGCAGGGTGCTAATAACTACTAATTGATAAAGTTTATGGTTTAATAAGAAAACTATAAATTGAGTGTGGTACGTTTCTTTTAAAATTTTCTTTTACGATGTAGTATCTTTTCATTTATTGCAAAGTATCTGAGATGAGTCATCTGAAATTTTAGCTAGAATGTCTGATTCACGGCGGGAGCCGTGACATATTTCCTTATATTCCACTTAGACGTTCGGAATGAAGATACTTCGAAACAAGTCATTTCTCATGTTGTCATTACTATTCATGAGGAGGGTTGCCTAGTTATGTGTTGGTCACTGTTCAAGCACCAAGGCTCAGCCTGGAGGGGGCTTGTCTAAGTCCACCAGACAAGTAGAAGCAACACAGTGCCTGACCCCCAGGCCATGTTAATAGGAACAGGGTTACTGCATTAACCAGTCTTCACGTCTGTCTATCTCCATGTGCAGTCGACGCCATAGCGATGGTCCTGGGAGAGAGTCACTACCTGATGCCAGAAACAAAGAGGTGAAGAGACGATGGTTCTCTGCTCTCAGGAAGCTGCCTTCACGATGGGAAAATTCTAAACACCAGTGGATGACCTACAATTGGATTGTGCACAACTTTGTCCTAGCGGTTAAAGACTGAGACCACACAGAATGGACGTAACTGACAAGCAGGGAGGACTTCGCCAAGGCGGGGACTTCTGAGATTATCCAGAAAGGAAAACAATATCTATGAGGTGGGTGATAGGCACATGTGCTGGGGGAGGATGTTCAAAATGCCGGGCGCAGGACGGAAAGAGAGAAGCGTGACAGGGCTTGGGTTTTTCTGGGAGTGGGGCTAGAAATTCAGTGCCCTGAGGTCCTGAGGCTTGGAGGGTGGGTGAACAGGAGTCAAGGCAAGGGGGAGGGGACACTAGAGGGTTTGTGGGTCTTCTAAGAAGCTCGGGCTCAGAGCAACGGGTGCAGGGGGGCAGCGTATGGGTATATGCGTGCGTCAGAGAGACTGACGCTTGGAGATCACCGGCAAGACCATTGCGAGGAGGCAGGTGAAAGGTGAGATCCAGTCCAGGCAGTGATGCTGTGGGATGGGAAGCAGAGGACAGGTGGACTCAGATGAGAGACACGGCCATTGTGAGCATCTATTAATGCAGAGTAAGCGAGAAGAGCCAATTGAGGGCAACATTAAGATTTTAGCTGGGGAAAGTGAGTGGAACACTAGCACTGGAAAGAACAAGAAAGAGAAGTGGTTTGAGGGGAGAGGAGAAAATGAGTCCCTTTGGTCACGTCTAAAGGGAGCTCAGGCAGAGTGGCAGCTCCAGATGTGAGCAGGTGAAGAGGACATCAGCACAAGTGTATCGGTAGTTTGTGTGGTTGCACATGTGGAGTGGGTGAGGTCATCCAGCATGGAGAAGCAGGAGAAAGGAATCACCTCTGGGATATGCTGACCATTATTAAAAAGACCCCAGTTTGTGGAGGAAAGAGAGAAGCAACCTGGAAAAGCAGGGATTTGAAACAGAAGGGTATTTGTTGTTTCCCTGCTTAAAATTTTTCTGCTGGAAAGAGGGTGAAGTATCACCCAATGGGACTCCTTTGTCCAGGCAGATGTTAACACTCTGTGGCCCGCTCACATATTAGTACGTGTTTTTGTCACCAGTATCAGGTGCCGCTCACGTATTAATACGTGTTCATCTAGTCTCCGGTTTTTCATGCCACACTGGATTTATTTGGAACTATTAGGAGCTATTTCTTTGATCGTATTCAGTCTAGAAGCTTTGCACATTGTTTTGGTGAAAGTGTAAGGTGTTTTATGAGAGATATTACAGTTTATTTTTAATACCCAGTAGTTCAGGAGTTGTGTGTGCTTTATTGAATACTTATACCATTCATGCGGTGACACAGAAAATGGCTGGCTCCAAGGGCTGGTAAATTTAAAGGGCACCGGCACACAAAGTGTTAAACTGGGCTGGACACAGACCACAGCTGTAAGCCCAGCCTGCCCCGGGGAAACCTTGCCCCATAACAGGAGGCCAGCCGGACACACCATCAGACTGAGGGAGATGGTGTTGCCCTGGGAAGGGTCTTGGCGAACTGCCAGGGGACTTGGTTCTCCTCATTTTCTAAAGTTGGGGAGGGAGAGAAGAAAGAACAGAGTCACAGGCATTTGCTGCATCTGACTGGCGATCAAATGACAAGATCTGCTTCAACTCTTTCACCAAGCCTACCAAGCAGGGTGCCTATTGGGAAACCCTTTCTTCTGCCCTCAGGTTTCCAGGCTTCCATCACAGGCCAGACTAGCCTTGTTCTGACATGCCCCGGCCCCACCCCCGGAGCCACTGCTTCCTGGATCTCACTGGAAGTCTGCACGTCTGTTGTCTTATTCTTTTCCTAGGTGGTTTCAAACCAGAGATCTCTGTCTCCTCTTCTTGTTTTGGACCTACTCTGGTCTGTCTGATCCCCATTTTCTTTGTTTCCCAGAATGGAACACTCTAGGGGAAGCTTTCGGATGACGGGAGATGACAGTCCAGTTATTTTGCCTCATTTTGGTTTATTCTTAGAAAAGCTGGAATATTAGGGAAATTAGAAGTTATTGGCGGCAGATCCAGCCTGCTTTCCCAAATCTAGACATACCAGTTATTACTCATACTGACACCCCAATTTGACTTTGTTCTATTTCTTATTTGATTTGGATTCTTTTTTTGTTGCTGTTGTGATGAGAACTTGTAAGAGTTATTTTTTTAGCAGCTTTCAAATACACAATTCAGTATTTTTAACCACAGTCATCAAGCTGTATATTATATTCCCATGGCCTATTTATTTCATAACTAAAAATTTGTACCACCTTTACCCATTTGATTTAATTCTTATTTGGAAGGGGAGAGTAGCATTATTTATGGCCTTATTCAAACCCCAATATATGTCCATTTTACATATGAGGAAACTGAATTCACTTAGTTGGTAAATGACAGAGCAGGGATTAAATCAGAGATTAAATCCAGATTCCTTGTCCTATTTCTCTTCCACAATGCTGCCTCTTCAGGTTGAAATTAAACTGACAAAAAGAAAATAGTTTCTCATAGTCAAATTTTGGGATTCCAGTTACAATGAGTTATGACTGTGCTAAAGGCAGCTTTTGATGTCCTGCCTGCTCCCGGGCCATCAGTTCAGGAAACATTCTCTGGTCTATTCCCACGAGTTGTATTCTAAGATGGTCTTCGCATTGGGAAAGAACTGAAAATTAAGAGTGCAAACAGTCTTCCTTTCCGTAAAGATTCCATTTCTTTGCATGACGCCAACTTTCCTAAAGAGGGACAGGAAAAGGGCTCAATTTCTCTGCAGGACCATTCAAGCCCTTTCCCAGGACAGGGTGATCCTTGGGAAAGTTTATCTCCCGATCTTAAATGCTATCCCAGTGCCCCCTCCCTGTTTCCTACTCAGCAACCCACTCCAGCAAGGGTGTGCAAGTGAGCATGCCTTCCATTTGCTTTCAAAGGAAGATTCTGTTTCTTCATTTGCTGCTCACAATAACTCTCTGGGTTCATTTTCCCAAATGTAAAAGTTAAGCTGTGACAAAGGGTAACCAGACAAAAATGGCAGCTAAGCTAGTGTTAAACATGGTGTCTCCTGACTTCTGGAGCTGTTTACATGGTAAGAACTGATGTATTTTAAAATTTGCATCCAGCATATAAAACAGAAAAAAAAAACAAAACGTAGCAGTGACTTGGAAGGAATGGGAACTGGGAGATTCTTATATTCTTAATTTCTGTGTTATCTCCCAAATCATTGCTGCAGAGTTCACTGACCCAGATTAGGTTCAGATTGTATATTTTCTGATTTTAAAGTCTGCATATTTGGGCCAAGCAAAAGTTTTAAGATGGGATTGTGGTAAGCTAGAAATGCTTTCTGTTGAAAAATGTGGTCTTTCAGCCTTACTCAAGGGAAAGTGGTATAGTGTGCAAAGTATGAGATTTGGAATTAGAAGATTAGAAGATTCTAGAGCAAATCCTGACTCAGCCTTTTACTAGCTGGCTGACCTTGACAAATCACTCACTCTCTGAATCTCAGTATTTTTGTTGATTGGTTGGGTTTATGCCATCTCAACCTAACAGAGCTATAGTGGAAATCATTGGACACTACATTATGTCAAAGCTTTGTAAAATGTTAGTTACTCATATGGATGAGTATTCTTTACTATTAGTGCCACTTCTGCCTTAGAAGTCACTGAGTTGAAGACCCACCTACTTAACCAATGGATTAAGTACATCCTTGTGCTCGGTGCTCACCCAGTTGGCATGCTAGTTTGTGTTATCCAAAGAAAAATTTGGAATGTAGCTAAAAGCAACCAAACATAGGTGGAGGATGATAGCAGCTATATTCTGTTAACCAAAGAAAGGAATCCACTAGCTTTCCATTAGTATTGCCTTTCTGGCTATTCAGAAGTTTGAAGTACTTTCGACATCTTTGAGGCAGTCACATCTCACGATAAAGGGAGATGGCATGATTTTGGATAACCCCAAAATCACTAGGTAGAGACGTTTAAAAAGATTGAAATTCACCCGGTGAGCTGTTGTCTGTGAAAAGTATGGCCTTGAGCCTTATGAGACATGCTGAGTTGGGGACTTAAATAACGCACAGCTGGTAACTTGTTTATGGGCAGTACTGAGCTGGGCTGGCCTGCGTCCTTGACCAAGTCAGTCAGTCCCAGGAGCCTCTGGGCACCTTCCTATTTAGTTCATGGGTGGGATGGTAGGGATGGGGGACATGAGACATGATGCCAGGGGAGCACCTATTCATTCATTCTGATTTCCATATATTTGTTAAAGTCTTTAAAAGTAAAAACCAACAACCTTTAGTCAATGTGATGTTATATTTGTATATCTTGAGAAGACAAATTGAATACGATCAGCCAAAGACTAATGAATAACCCTGTACACTGCACTGCTTTGAGAAATAGGACAGTGACAAATGAAAACATCTTTTTATTATTATTTTATTTTCATTTTTGTGTAGAGGAACTGCGGGGGGTGAGAGGATTCACCTGAGACAGAGTGAAGAGCAGAGCAGGCAGATCTACTGAAATCCACTGCTGAGGGGAGCAGCGGGCGAGGCAGGAGAGGTCGGCTGCACCGTGTGGCTCAGCTCCCTGGCTGGGGATCGAACTCAGGCGCAGTGGTGATAGTGCTGAGACTTAACCCCTAGGCCACCGTGGAAGCCCCCTTTATTATTTTAAAATAACAACATAATAAAATTTAAAATAGTAACATCAAATGTAAGGTTTCTTTAAATAATAAAAATAAAGTAAGTCAGGGGCAAACTTATACTGTTCCTTCCACCTAGCTGGAGATCAAAAGAAAGAAAGGTGTTGAACTGGAATTTGATGTGTGATAATCAATATAATGTTTTCTTTTTGATGAGTATATTTTCCTTCACTTCCTATTTGGAAATGCTTGAAACCCAGAACCATTCCCATGGAGGTAAGAGGTGAGCATAGTTTGGAATCTAAAGGGTTAGAATCTGTGGTTGTTCAAATGAAAATGCATGGTGGAGTGTGTTGTTTTTCAAATTGAACTTTTGGGGGAACAGAGATCTGTAATGTAAATTATCTCATGGAGAATAAATGGTTTCACAACTTTGCAAATTAATAAATTTGTTTCTTGATGATTAAGGATTCCTTAATAGGTGATTTAAGAAAAAAAGAAATATCAAAAACATCTATAGATGCAGGCAGACAGGTAAACCATAGTTCAGTACCTTGCTAGTCAAAGCATGATATGAGACCCAGCTTCACAGAATCAACCAGGGGCTCATTATAAATGCCAAATCTTAGCACAAGGGGCTATGGTGATGATGCATGGGTGAATTGGTGGTGGAATTTCTAGGGAGACTACACCTGGGAAAACAAAGCAAACATTAAAAAAAATGAACAATTGGGCCTCCCTGGTGGCGCAATGGGTTAAGTCTTAGCCTATGAAGCTATCCGCAGCCACTGCAGCACGAGTTCGATCCCCAGCCAGGGAGATTCCCAGGCAGACCTCTACTGCCTCGCCCGCTGCTCCCCTCAGCAGTGTACTTCAGTAGATCCGCCTTCTCTGCTCCCCACTCTGTCTCTGGTGAATCCTCTCACCACCCCACACCTCTGGCCTACACCCCAGCTTGTATGCATAAATAAATAAATCTTTAAAAAAATGAACAATGATGTAAAAAATATATATATATGTATGTGTGTGTATATATATATATAAAGTATTTATATATAAATATTTATATATTTTTACATATGTATATATATACACATATATATACATATATAGAAATACTTTTATTTCTCTCTCTAAATATATATATCTATATATCTTTATATATAGAGAGAAATAAAAGTATTTCTCTATATATGTATATATGTGTATAGATATGTATGTAGAAATATATAAATATAAATAAAAAAATATATATAGAGAGAGAGAAATAAAATTATTTCTCTCTATATATATATGTAGAAAAGAAATTCCAGAGCTTAGGCCCACCCCCGGCCTTCTGACCAGAGACTGCACATAACAGCCACCCGGTCATTCTCATGCACATGAGCTCTCAGGACTTAAATGTGGCCCATTTGTTTCTGGGAGTGACCAACTGTTCTTTGGTAATAGGGGCTTACTCTGTCCGAGGACTGTGGATAAGTCAGAGCACGTGACTTACTGGACAGGACACACATCTTTAGAAAGAAAACACGAAAAGAAAGGATGATATGAAGCAATAATATCCCCCATATCTGTTTTTCATTATAAAATAATATCATTGTTTTGCGTGCTTTTAGACTCCTGAGGGTATTCTATTGCCACTCTCAGGTTTTTTTTTTTTCTATTTACAAATTTAGAAGCAATTTAATAGAAACATGGTTGTGTGGGAACAAAAATATTTTTCTCACAAAATGTTCCTATTCAATAAGTTGCCACATTTTTTTGGTTCCATATGGTGCTTCATAAATGAACAGTGACTATGGGCAATGCAGTGGACATGACGGCAGAGGGTGGATTTAGATATTTAAAGCTGTTCTCTGAATCCATGCACAGGAATCTTTTCTGCTTTACACAAAAGATAATTGATGCTTAGTTGAAAAATACATATATCTATGTATATACACACACATATCTCTATGTGAATACAGATATCTACATGTATATAGATAAATGTCTCTGTCTCTCTCTGTCTCTGTCTCTGTCTCTCTCTCTCTCTCTCTCTCTATATATATATATATATATATATGTAAAATGTTAAAAGAGTTCAAACTAAATTCCTAATAACTGCAGAGAAAGTAAATTCATTCATTCAGTCTTTAGACATTGACTGATCTTTCCTGGGGATACAAAGATGAATAAAGCTTTGCCCATGGCACAGAAGAACCCACCATCTAGTGGAAAGACAGAAGACATGAAATCTCACCTAATGAGAACTTTCAGAGTGGAAGCATAAGTGCTCTGGGATTGCACAGGGGTGGGGACATCTTTAGTGAAGCCAATGGGTAGGGCAGGAACTTAGGAAAGTCTTGAGGAAATAGAGACACCTACACTGAATACTTTGAAAAGTGGGCCACCACGCTGCTCCCCCACATCTGCAGGCCTCTGCTCAGCATCAGCGAAGGCACCTCTGATCATCTGGACCCAGAGAACAGCCATGCCGAGATTGCCATTGCCATCCCCCCGCCCCCCCCCCCAACCTGCTTTGTTTCCCCCAGAGCACTTACCACCGTGCTTGGCAGCCAGACGCCAAAGCAGCCCGAAGATCCCTGGTGGTCTGCTCCGGTGTAGTGACCTCTCACATTTTACTGGGGGTAGGGCTGACAGAACATGAAAGAAGAGATGGCATTCACTTCCACTATACCATTAGGTTATAAAGGATACCCTGGATTCCATCTTGATCACTTGCTTTCTCTTGGATCACTCCCTCTGGGTGAAGCTGCTAAACTGTGAAGACTTCCAGGCGGCGAGAACAAAGCCTCACCATGATGTCCCGAGTGGACTTGGAAACACTCCCCCAAACTACCTGTTCCCAGACTTCCGACTCTCAGAGACTGTGAGGTAATAAATCTTTGTTGTTTTAGGGTGCTATATTTGTAATTTATTATACAGTAATACATAACTAATAAGCCATCTGGTTTACTTATTTATTTACTTCTTGTCTCTCTTCCCAAGAAGAGTATGCCCTTCATGAGGACAGTGGCTTGGGTTTGCCCACAGCTGTCCCGCCAGTGCCTTGAATGCTACATAGGTAATAATAGGTACTGAGTATGTTTACTAAATCTATGATGAAACCTAGTTATTTGAATAAGGATTTATAGCAGCTCCAGATATGTGGAAGATACTTGGGGTGGGAAAGACTAGCTTTATTTCACTTATCATCTAACTGGTTGGGTGTTTTGTAAGTGGTGAACCCCACAAGTAATAGAAAGAACTCAGGATCTCCAGAGAACAAAAATCAGAGGCATGAAAGTGAATGCTTTCCTTCAGCTCCACTCACAGGACTACAGATCTCCCATTGCTGTGATCAGGCATAGGTCATTTTAAAAATCCACAGGTGATTGTAGTGTAGTGAGGGCAGAGAACCACTAAGCCATCATGTTCTTGTTTACCTCTGTGGAATGGTCCAAAACAGGGTCTCCAACGAAGGACCCCAAACTCTCCCCATTTTTAAGAAATCCTTTAGATGTCTATATTTGTGTTTAGCAAAAACCATCTTCTTTTTAATTTAAGTCCACTCAACCATTGAAATAAAGGTGCTCTTCGCCATTCATACTTTGACTAATAGGTGGTATCAATCATTCGCACTGGCTCTACCCTTCTGCTTCCACGTTCAACATATTCCTGGACCTCCAAAATACCTCTGGATATTCCACTCTGGGTGGAACTAATTCAGGTAGGAAATTACTAAATGGATGTTTTCCTGTCACTAAAAGCAAAACAAGAGACAGCTCTTGGGAATTTGCAAAGGTCTTCAGAAAAAAACAAAACAAAAACAAGCCAAGCCTTGCATTTACATTCAGAGAACATCCACATTACACAGGTTCTTTGTGTGCAAATCCAACTCCCTAGCTCCTGATTTTCATTAAATATTTCATGTGTGGGAGGAATATTGTCAACATTACTAATGGAGTTTCTGTTTAATTTCTTGATTTAATTTCTCTTCAAATAAACTCCCGGAAAGAAGTTCGGACCAACTGGATGGCACCTTACAGAAGAAGATTGGTTGTTCTGGCAAAGGGAATTATTTCAGTTTTGAACAAGCAAGAGCTAGGAAGTGTATGGAGCTGGTGACTTGGCAGGGAGCATTAAGGAACGCAATGAAAGGGGTATTCCCAACACAATCCTGAAACTGTCTCAGGTTTCTGTATAATGTATCTCCTTGAATCAGACCTAGAGGGGAGCTTCATGAAAATTACCACCTTCTCTCTGAATGGACTTTTTTCGCTGCTTGACTGTCTTGCACTAGACTATGGATTGAGACCGATCTCAGATGGCAGATCCTCCACAGAAATGATGTATAGGTCCCTGCTGGCCCCACTCTCACATAAACCACATAAGAGTTTAGGATAAAAGGCGCTGAAAGAGAATACGCAGACTCACAGGAAATTGGGAAAATGACAAAAGATGCATAGACATACACACTCAGACTCTAAATCATGCCATGCAAAACAGTTATTCGTCCTCGTTCTGTTGTCATCTCTTGGAGGGAAGCCTAGACCCAGCATCTCTTCTACTTGTTATTTCTTTAAGGAAATGAGATTTGAGGCATGATAGACTATAAAAGAAGCGTGTTTAAAGCAAAGCTGTTTACAACCTTCCTAGTATTTCTTGCTGCGGCTTTAGAGCGAAATGTGGGAAAAATATTAGCAAGGGAAGGAAAAGAAGTCTTAAGATGGATGGAGGGATAAGGCAACTTTTGTTTCATCTTCCAAATACTTCCCTTTTTTATAGCTAGTGAGAAAGAGCCTTGAGAAAGATGAGGTTGTAGATTTCTAGAGCTAGGAAGAATAGTTGCATAAATCATTGTTTGGGCTAAAGGCATTGGTGCCATTGATATCAACTTAATCAAGAAAGTTCTCCCATGTTCTACTGCTCAGAAACCTTTAGTGACTATTGAGGACCCACAGGAAAAATTCTTGAATTTGGATCCCACCATGATTTTGTACCAACTTCTTTATTTTGTTCTTATCACCTACAGCTGTGCCATGAAATGTTCCCAAATATTTCTGCGCTCACAGTTAAGAACATTTTGTTTCCAGTGCCAGCTGCCAATGGATTAAAATCTGCAACCTTGGGCCTCAGTTTCTCTGACCTTCACCCCTTACCTGCACCTGAGGATGACAGCAGGCTAGCCCTCCTGAGGCCTTTGTAAGGAAGGCACATGGGGGCGAGCACCAGCCCCAGTTTGTCCAGGGCTGGGAGGCATCGGAGTATGTACCATTCAGTGCTAAGGTAGGAAAATCCCACAAAACTGGGATGAGTTTGTCACTTATTTGACAGATTGCACATAAAACATTTAACACTGCTTGGGACATAATAAATCTGATGCTAACAATCATGTTTTGTTTTCCTTCCTCTTTCCTAAACATGCCTTGCATTTTCTCCCTCCAGGGTTTCTCCCTCCCTCGTCCCCCTGACTTTCCACTGCCCACCACTGGAGCCTTTACCCTCTCTCCTTTGCTTACCAAAATTCTTATTGCTCTGATCACACTGGACTTCGTGAGGATCGGCCCCACCTTACTCAGACTGTGGTTTCTTGTAGCCCTTGGCAGAGTGTCGGGCACGTGGTCAGGGGTGCCCCAAGCATATTTGTGGCACAACAAATAATGTTCTTTGTTCACGTTAGGAAAAACTGCACACATCTGCAGCTATGTCAGCTGTATGGAAAACGCCCTTGCCCTGCAGGTATTTGCTGCAATTCGTGCCACAGTGGCAAGACCTAGTGTCAAAGGATCAAGTAATAAACTTGTCGTTGCTGTATATTCACTTTCCCAATGGCTGTTGTGTTGTTTTGGTATTTCCTCAACTATCATACCTAAAAGGGACATAACATTCTGAGGCACTGGACTTTCTTTTTGGTTCCTTGTAAACTAGCTCAAGGAGTTTTTGTTGGCATCACCAGAAGAAATTCTGACACTGCAGGGTCAAGCTTTTGCACTCAGTGGAATGTTTTTGAATGTTCTTTTGGGAAGAGATTGTATTTCACTATTCCTTTTGTGTAAATATAACACTTAATTACCAACAGAAAGAAACCATTCTCTGAGAATGAAATAGCTTATTAACAAAAGATTTGAAATGGCCTTGATTTCAAAAGGGAATGGAAGAAATTCAAGACATGCATCTTTAACAACAATTACACAGTTGAAAATCATACACTAAACATAATTTTGCAGATTCAATTTCCTTGTTATTGGAGGAAAGACAGAAAATTAATCCTATGTATTGAAAAGAGTCTGGATTTATGTTTTTCCAAATTTGACTTAAAATGTGATCGTTCAAATATGGAAGTCGTACTGTTTATCCTGCTGTTCAACTGGCAATTGTTTGGAAAGATAAGTCCACTTATAGGTACAGTCTCAGGAAACACTTTAAGAACAAAGGATCTTTTTATTTTGTGTCTTTATCTCCATATGGTAGGGATCATGTAGAAAGTGGATTATTCGGTTTTAAGAAGATTGCTTATTTTCTGTCTCATTCCAGAGTTCATCAAATCTGAGACCCAGCCATAATATGTAGGTGAAATTGCTATTGTTTTCTCCCATTAATGTAAGCATATGTTAATTTTCCTGTTTCAATTCTTAAAATAAAAATCACATGAATAGGGTCTTTAAGTCTGAATCCAGAGTGACTGACAGGTTCTGAAAGCCATTTAGCAAGATGGCATTTCACTGAAACAGGGCTGGGGAGAAGAGTTCAAGGTTAAAGATGCTCTTGACCAGGTCACATAGGTAATGAGGATCCTTTAATACAAACCCTTCTTCTCAGAAGAAAAATGGCTTTCCTGGGCCCTGGAGCCTCGGTTAGAGGCAGTAATCATCAGTCACAGCAAATCTAAATGACTAGGGTCTTCTATGATCCAGAAAGACCCCTCCCCTGCCCCAGCCATACACAGGCACCCATGTACTCTTTTTGGGTAAAGAAGTAAAGCAGAAGCAAATCAAATAAGGAAAACATAACAAATATCCCCCAAACCACACAGTCAAGAACAAATTTATGTTATATACTCTAAACTCAATAGACATTTAGTACAATTGACATATTTGTCATGTACTATATGGCAGAACTGATTTTTTGACTGATAGCAAAAAGGTGTTACAGAATAGTGATTAGAATACGAGCTTCTTTTTAATTGGATAAACCTGCTTTTAAACCAGGCCCTGCGGGCCTCCCTGGGCGCAGCGGGTTAAGTCTCAGCACTATGAAGCTGTCTGCAGCCACTGCAGCACGAGTTCGATCCCCGGCCAGGGAGCTTCCCACATGGCGCAGCAGACCTCTCCTGTCTCGCCTGCTGCTGCCCTCAGCAGTGGATTTCGGTAGATGCACCTGTTCCGCTCCCCACTCTGTCTCTGGTGAATCCTCTCACCCCCCCTCCACCTCTGGCCTACACCCCAGCTTGTATGCATAAATAAATAAGTCTTTAAAAAAAATAAACCAGGTCCTGCCACTTAATAGCGTGATGGGCATGGTCAAGTCCTTTAAACCCCTGGCCCACCAGTCTCGGTCACCTCATCGCCGAAGAGGGGAGAAACGCCCTCTTGCACAGGTGTGAGGAGAGCGGCTGAGCTTCTTGGTGCAGAGACCCCTGGCCCCAGACTCTCTGAGGCCTGTGTCACTGTGGCAGGGCTCACCCACCGCAACCACAGGGACTGGCATTACCACGGTGCCCCCCTTGCCTCTGCACACTCCCCCTCAGACTCATTTGACCTTCACAACCATTAGGCGTGGTGCTGAAGGCAGGTGTCAAATCTCCAGTTTAAGAAACAGAAGAGCTCACTCCCAGCAAAGGCTTCCGAGACCCACCCTCTGAGCTCCGTACCTCACACACAGTCTCATCAGAGCCTCGTGGTTCCCTGGCGAGGGAGCTGCCACTCTTAGCCCCATTTGTTTTTCAGATAATCAAAGTGAGGTTCAGAAGTTAATTATTTTATCCAAATAACAGAGAGGCAAGTTCCGTGTCGCCGCTTCCTGTTTTAGCTACAATAAAACTCTCAGTTACTCTGAATTTCCAGCTTCCAGATTCCAGGTAAGGGCACGCTCAGCATTCCAGAGGCTGAGGAGCACAACGCACATCAGAGAGGACGTTTAAAATCTGGAGTTGAGCAGAGAGGGAAATGGGGACCTGAGAATCTGGCCTTGACCTAGAACCAGGGTGTCCCGGAGGTCAGAGCACTCTGTTCTCTGGGTTCTGCCCCAGGCGGTCCTGGAGGTTAGAGCTCCCTGGGGGTGGAGGGAACTGTCCTGGAGAGAAGTGCCTGTCCCTTTCGCCCAGGGGCCCAGCGCTGGGACAGCACTCTGTCAGCTAACAGGTAAAGCTTCCTAGGGACAGAGCGGACGGCTGGCTCCAGGGATCCAGTTGAGGGTCAAGAAGAGTGGAAGCTGACAGGCAGGCGGTGGATCTCGCACAGGGAAGAGAAGGCACCAGCACACACACAGAAAGGCCTGTGGAACGCTGTTGTGCTGCTCCAGGCAGGGCTGCGACAGAGCCGAGAAGCTGCTCTGTGTGCTGGTGGCAGACGAGGGGCTGCACTCGGGCCTGCTCTGAACTTCTCAGTGGGTTGTATGAGCCTTCCAGCAATTCACCCACCCAGAGGACGCCTCTGTGGCTCACGCGCTAGGTCTGTCCTGGGCAGGGCACTGCTCTGTCTCGGGCTGGCCCTACTACTCGTGTGTGCCGCTGTCTGACTGAGAGTCCTCTCTACTGAGCTCCGTCCCCGCCTCTAAGGTAGGAGCCTCGCCTGGTGATGTCCTAAACTAGGACTAAGACACCTAAATGGTGTCTCCCTTTTGGAAGTCTCTGTCCGAAGAGTTTCCGCTTGGTGCTCCTAAGTAAGTATGTGGAGAATTAAGCAATTCTACAAGTTGGGTTTCCCTTATTAACGCGTTCCAGGGTGAGCTAAGCAGTAGACTCTAGACTCAGAGATTTAAACTGATCACCCTCCTCTGCTCTTGCTTGTTTCCTTTTTTCAAAAACATCATTTTAAAAAGAAATTTTTAGTTTTCCAAAAGGATTTTTAAAAATAGTCATTAATTATCTTTAAGGCAACAAGTTCTACATTAGCAGTATTTTCATTTTTGCCCCCTCTTCCAGTGGGTTTCCGCCCACCCAACATACTTGCCATCACGATGCCCACATGTAATTAGGTACTTTTTCCCTCACTTGATACTTTAGCTTAAATATGTTCCATGTATCTACCGAGTCTTCCTAATTACCACCGCAGCGAGTGCATTATCTTTCATTCGCATCCACACACCATAATTTATTTATTGATCTCCAGAACACTGTATGGAGAGCTTGCTTCCAATTTCTTGCCAGCATTGATAATGTTGTTAATTAACCTCTTTATAGAGAGAATTTTTCCCCCCTCACATGAGTTACTGACTCTTTGATGGGAAAAACCTCTCATCGTTTTGAAGCTGCTGAATCTGCGAAACAGTATTTGTTGCCGCACCCTGGTCCACCCGAGTTGCCTGAAGGCGCAGCACGGAGCTAGGACCTTCAAGGAAGAGTTCCTTAGGTAGCCAGGAGGCGACATCTCTTCCCGAAACTACTTTAACTCACAAATATTTTCTAAGTTAGACCTATAACTTTCTTAAGATATGCCTGCAGACATAACCTCTCCATTGCCTAAGACCCCATGATTGGGTCCAGGTGCCGAGCTGCTCCTTCGATAAGTACATTCTTGCC
>PVIJ01019096.1:0-24461 GCA_004024925.1 Scalopus aquaticus
AGATTAGTTGTTCATAGATATGTGGCTTTAATTCGGGGTATTCTATTCGGTTCCATTGGTCTTTCTGTCTGTTTTTGTTCCAGTACCATGCTGTTTTAATTATTATGGCTTTGTAATATAGTTTGAAATCAGGGAGTGAAATTCCTCCGTTTTCTTTCTTTTTAGTTAGGAGGGCTTTAGCTATGCGAGGTTTTTTTTTCTTTTTACAAATTCAAGAGCAGAGTTAGAAATATGCTATCCCATTTTGAAATTATGCTTAATTTATACCAATGCATATTTTAAAAGTTGTTATTTTTCTTTGTGTAACACTAGACAAATTATTTTTTATAATAATAAGTTCCTCTTTTATTAATGTTGAATATTGCAAGTAAATATCTCCCAGTGGGATGAATTCAGATTAATAAAATGCTTTATTTATTTACTTTGTCCATAATTTTACTATCAGTCTTAAAGGTCTTAAGCTGTGCTCTAACATTTCTCAATAATTTATGAGCAAAATAAGTTGCAGTTATTTTATACACAGACATCATACTTTTGATAGAAAATTAACTATGTTGGTACTTTTAACACAAAGTATCATGGTAAAAATCTAAATACATTTACTTAATATGTAAAGCATTTTCAATTTAGTCAAATAAGTAATGACGAACCTATCTTCATAAAGAATTTTATGTGTCAATTATTATTATATGACTTATCTGATTTCTTATTCCCAACTTCTCTCCCAGGCTTATGGTTATAAAGTATAGCATCTATTCAAATCTTTTTGTTTAATATATATATATATATATATATATATATATATATATATATATATATATAGTTATTTGTATCTTTTACATTTTATATTCCCCTTGGGTAACCCACCACCAATTCACCTGTGATCAATCTCTGCGGTCCCTTGTGTCCTTTTCTACTCCATTTTGTGCCCTTTCCCTCTCCCCAACCCCCAAGTGTCTCTCTCCTCTTTGGTTTCCCTATAGTCCTGTTATGAGTGAAACCATTTGAGTCTTAACCACTTCCAAACTTAATTAACTGCTGTTGTGAGGTCTCAGGTCCTCACTGCTTGTTGTTCAGAGTTTCTTGACCCCTGGACCTCTCAATAGGGAAGCAAGCATCATGGAAGCCAGCAGTATGACAGAGAGAGGAAGAAAAGGAGCAAGAAAGGACCACCAAAATGGGGAACACAGTCCTTTTATAGCATAATCTCAAGGGTGACATTTAATCACTATCTTATTACATTATTTGTTAGAAGCAAGTCCCTATACCCAAACCACCCTCAAAAGAAGAGGATTGCACAGGAACATTCATTTCTACAAGTGAGGATTACTGAAAGTCATTTTACAAGCTGTCTGCTGCATCTACTCAAAATAATACACAGTGGTGAAGTTGGAATGGGCTTATATCAGTCTGTAACTACAACAACAACAACAAAAACAATAGACTACATCTATAGAAGGATTACCACAAGCTAGAAACTGCTATAGTACTTCATTGATATTTTCACATTGAATCTTTATAGCAAAATTATGAGGTAGATATTTTAATCTCCATTCTTCTGATGGGGAAAGTGAGATGCAAACATAGACACACATATATACACTTTGATAATTATTACATAAACATAACTTTATGATTTTATGTAGCATGATAAAAGTTTTTTCCTTATGGTACTCTTTATTATTTATAGTTATTATATTTCAATACATCCACAATATCAGTTGCATTAATGTATGATTTCAACGCTATTGTACAATTCAACTATTCATAATCTTTTTTGAATAATAAATGATGCACTACTGAGCATTTCTGTACTCTACACTTTCCATTTCTATTGAGCTGTAATTGTTGAATAAATTCCCTAAGGACAGATTATGAAGTAAACAGAACACTTGCAACATATTACCGTATTTTTTTCGAAAAGTTTATAACACAAAACTTAGCATTGTTATGCTCCAATTTACTGCATTTTCCTAATAACAGAAATTATAACTGTACTTTTTTTTACAATTTGTTAGTGTAAAATCAATTATATATATCAGTTGCTGCTCTCAAAGGTGAACATTTTAACTGTGTATTTACTGTTTGCCTTTTTAATGTTAGCTAATTATTTTACACTCAACTTTTCAAATTTTAGCACCAAAGGGGGAGATGCCATGTAGATGTTTCTTTTTATTTGAGAAACTACTTCCAAGAGTTAAAAAAAAAAAAAAAGTTAATTTGGAATTTCCAGTTATAGCATTGAACACCCACTGGAATGAATGACACATCGTGACAGAATGCCAAATACTTGAAAAAGTTCTGGGAGTGTTGGAATAAACGTTTCCAGAGCATGTTGAATGTCTCCATGAGTTCGAGAGCTCTTCTGATATAACCTACTTGTTGACTAATCTAAACTATATCAAATGTCAGAGTAAAATCGAAATGACAAAGTTTAAAGACTACCATATTTTTGTTGTTGTTGTTGAGGCAGTATAGGTTTACAGCTCTATATAGGTTTTAGGTACGAGTTTCTTACCTAAACACCTCTATATATCACAGCACATCCACCAACATAAAAACTACCATTTCAGAGGCCGTCAAGTAACAAAACAGGTTACATTTCCCTTGAATACCATTTTTAAAAGATAAACAATAATTCCCCTGAGTCCATAACACAAAAAACAGGGATGGTCACTTCACAATATAATTGATTGAAGTGTTTGCAGAAAAATATAAATCAAGAGGTTAGCAAAATAGGGGTAAGACATAAAAAGAAGGCAAGAGAGAAATGTGGCATTAAATTGTTAGATTTGCTAAGCAAATTACAGACTTTTTACTTAAATTACCCTGTTATTGCACTAATAGAAGTACCTACAGAGATAAATACCACACCTGAGTGAGGAACTCCCACAGTGTCACTAGTTTAGAGTACAATTTCATTTGTCATAATTAAACATGCTTCTTTCTCAATCATAATACAAAACAAACAGTAAGTCCTGATAGAATACTCTGAACAAATAGGAAATTACCCTTAATGCTGCATAACCTATTATGGCTCAGAAAACAGCCCCTGCAGTTTGCTACCTCTGCTGAGGTGAACTCACCCTAAAGAACTGTAGGGTAAATGTGCCTCTGCTGATTTGGTTGTCTATATAATGTGAGTCACTTACATAAATATATCAAGTCATCACTTTCAATAAATGTTTGTGTAACAGGGAAAGAGGCTTTTATTTGATAAAATGCATGTTCTGAAATTTCGGGGTTGATTTTTGAGGCAGAATACAGACTGGTGGGACAGTTGTCCTGCCATACACTCGGGATTTTCAGGGGACCAAAGTCAAATAGTCACAAGTTTGAGTCCTAACTGCACTATCTTGAGAGCTATGGCTCTTCATACATTGTTTTTCTCCCTTACATAAAAAGGAGAGAGAGAAAATACTACATAAATGGATGCAGGATTAAAGACTGTTTCCTAGTAGAAAATTTCTTGTAAAGAAATGGGTCTTTGGAGGACAAAAACATTCTCAAGTGCAGTAACTTCCTATATTTCAAGTGTGTCAAAGAGGATGATGCCAGTGGTGCCAGGCTGGCAGTTTTCTGGGTCTGCCAAATCTAGTGTTACTGGACATCCTTTCCTCAGTGTTAGATTAATAGTAAGGAGAGATGAGGTTTCTCAGGCCATATTTCTCTCATAACCCATGAAGAAACTAAAGACCAGGGAGGAGAAGATGTTTACCAGGGTCACACATCTTAGCAAGGCACCCCTGTTTAGGTTCCTGATTCCCCAGGTGCATTTACACATTTACCATTGACATGTCTGTTTTTTGGTTGATCACATAACTCTCTAATCCGCTTAAATTATGTGGAAACCCTGAATGCTATGTTTTTGGTTTTTTTTTTAAAGAAAGGGAAAAAAATTTTGTTGAAATATGTAGGTGGACACACAGAGGACCATGAAGCCTGGTTCACTCTAGAGTGACAATAAACAGAAATTTCAGTCCTTATATTCAGGGTACTCGAAAACACATGGCTTTCCCACACCCTGTCACAAACACAGACTTTTCTCGAGTTCTCTGAGGGTACTTGTGGCATTTATTGTGATAGCTACAATTGCCAAAGCACTGTGTGCACATTGTAGGTGATCAATCAAGGAAGGGAGTTAAAATACTTCTTTTGAGGGATGTGGACCTTACACAAAAGGAGTGGAGGTGGTTTGACAGATTTCAGCTTCCAACACAGAGGATGAAATCTGTGAGAGAAGCAACAGCCCTTACCCTTCTCAGCCAAGTGGCCGTGCTTAGCAAAGTTGCCTTAGGAACTTTATATTACTAGTGGTGAATACTGTGTTTTGAAATGGTGACATTGTTCCCTATTAAGTTTTTGCTGCAGATATCATCTTATCTAAGCAGGCTGCACCCCTGTTGTTTTTAACAATAAAGGATTCATCTGAATGACCCAAAATGTGATACACCTTGATTGGTTTTCCATATAAAAACAGGGAAATGGAAACATTTTGGCTGTCATGGGAGCCTTAGGTGATTCTGATCTTGGTTGAAAATATCCGCGTAGAAGGTGGATAAATGATGATATAATGCAAAATATATATAATCCAACTACAATTATTATGGAACATTTTCCAAATGCTGAAACCCTTCTTTTGTGAAAACTCAAAAGCCCTTTCCTTAAGTTCTTTGTTTTTATATTTTACTCTAGATTATTCTGTGGCTATGTCATGTGTTTATCCATAAGAATAAGTAGAGATGATATAATGAAAATGAAATCACAGGTGGTAAATGACCAAATACATAGAGTTGGCAAAAAAAAATTTAATAAGAAAATAATGAGGTAAAACTATTTTAAGTGAGTGACACTAGCCAAAATTGTCCTAGCATACTATAATGTCTGCTGAAAAAAGCATTATAAATATGGCTAATGTAGAAAGACTATTCTGAGAAAAATAACCATAATGGCTGTTCTGTATAGCCACAGATCTCCCTCTGATGATACTTTTAATGAAGAAATACATTTATATTGCTTATCTAACTTGAAGGTATTGAATTATCTCACCTTTTCAAAATTACATAATGGAGCAAATTAATTACTTCAAAAATATGAAATGAAAGAAACCAACATATGTATATATTTCTTATCATCTTGGTGTTCCTAGCACAGTCTTATAGTAATTTAAAACATTTACTGTGTAGCTACAGTGTCTTAGGATCTCAATAAAATTCATGCTATAAGGATATTCCTTGGTTGAAAGACCCTCTAATGTCTAGTATGAATTTCAACACAGAATCTACACTTGATTTGGTCAATTGCCTCGGGTACTATATTGAAAGTACTATATAGTACTATACATATTCTGTCCTATATTCTGAAGCTCTGGTCAGTTTAGGAGCACAGTTAGTGAAGTCTCCCTTGGGCATGAAAAAAAAATATTTGTAACCTGTGCACCAGATATTTGATATTGCATATTTAATTTTTAAAAAGACAAAAAGATGAAAGTCAAATAACATTTTATTCACCATTTTAACAATTGTAAAATGTGCAATTAAGTATTTTTTAGTACATTTGCAATACTGTCATAGCATCACCAGTATCTAATTCTAGAATATTTTCACAATCTCTAAAAGAACCCCATCTTTCTCAATTTCTTTCTCATTCCCATCCCTTGGAAACCACTAAATCTATATTCCACTTCAATGAGTTACTCTATTCAGGACATTTCATATAAATGTCATTGCCATATGTTGTCTTTTGTGTCTGTGTGTTTTCACCTACTATAGTAAGCTTTTGAGGGCCATCCAAGTGGTAGCACATATCAGTGGTTAACTACTTCCTATTACTGAATAACATTTCATTACATGTAAATCACATTTATTTGTCCATTCACATGATTCAGGATATGCTAGATAACAATGTTCTTTGATAAAGATCATCATATTTGTAATTTTAATTATAATTTTTGTAAAGTCATTGTTTTCCTTATGAATGTTCTTTTCCTTTGATATTCATTTTAGCTGCTTTTTTTATTCATATTTAGCTCCTGATTTCCCAGGATAATAAAATGGAGTTTCCATTGGAATCATCCCATTTAAAAAAAAATCAAATGAACAAGTCAATTAACCTCATAGTCACTACATATTTTTTTTCTATCCCACATTAGAGCTACATTGAAAATATGACATTATGAATAAATAAATAAAGCTAATGTTGAGTCTATCCAGAATGGGCAAATAAATAAATGAATGTTCAGTTAATATAAAATAGAAAACATCTATGCTATTAAAAATACTTTATCTTACTAAAATTAAAGAATTAAATTCCATAGCCAAATGGAGAGAGTACAGTCAGGTAGAGACAGTTCTGAATGTTACTTCCATTGACTCTTAATTATCTATTCCTTGGCATATTTTTAAGTTTCTCATCTGTAAAATATGGATAATAATAATCTCCCAAACAAGGATAGAGTAAAGATTAAAGGAATTAATGTATGCAAATGATCTATTACATGGCACTCAAGAGCTCAAGAAATATTAATTCCCTTCCTTTTGCAAACACTGCTACTTTCATAATTAATAAGCCAGTGTTATCTAAATGAAATATACAATCATAGCCTTCCTGCTTTAGGGTGTGCTGTTTTAGTTAATTTGACAAGTCTTTTCCCTTTTTATTCATTCTTATTCTTATTTCCTTTTTAATCTTCTTTGGAAAAATATGACAAAAATAAAAACTTTCATTACACTTTAGTTATCTGTATGTTCTGTCTGACTTCCCATACTCCTTGTGTTTATTTCTGTGAAGCCACTTATAAGAGTACTCATCTGATGTTTCTATAGGTCACTTTGATATTCAGCTTTACTTACGGTAAGACCTACCAAACTTTAAGCTTCTTGGGGAAGGTAACTTGTTAAGTTTGAAGCTATGAAAAATCTGATATATGTTACCCTACTTGCAACATTCAAGTTAGTAAGTTAGCCAGCCATAGTATGTGTGGTGTATATGCATGCACATTTCTATATCTTGTGTATTTGTGTATCTGTCTATCTGTCCATTCATCCATGCGTCCGTCCATCCATCCATCCATCCATCCATCCATCCATCCATCCATCCATCCAGAAATCTATTATCTACCTCTCTAGTTATTCTTGATCATGCATACAAGATGTCTTTGAATCTGAGAGCAGAACATTTACTCACAGATCATCTGTGTTTTGTGTCATTTCCCAACTCCCAGTTTCCTATAAAACTCGATGTTTATACAGGGTACTGGCACATCTGTCCCTACTCTCTTTCAGAGAAACAGAAATGTTTGCTTTGGAATGCAAACATAATTTCTCTGGGAGAGAGAACTTTTCTATTCTGTAAGTAAGTAAATGGCTCCAGCAGACACATGGATTTAAGTGCCTCTAAAGCAACATACAATCACTAACTTCCATGATCTGCTTGTTCACTCATCAAGCCTAAGCTGGGCAGAAATATAAAATATTCATGGAGCACTGTCTGCCAATATAACCTGTTTCTCTGAAATTTGCATCTCCATCACACAAATTATTGTCGGATAACTGATTTGATTTATGGTGTTCTCATACTCCATGATTCTCTGTATTCAGATATTCTAATTGATCTTTAAGATTATACTCATGAACATTTCCCCTTCTTACCGTAGTGTAAAGTCTCTGTAAGATAAACTCAACCTTGGGGTCTCCCTGGTGGCACAGCAATTAAGCACTGCGCTGTGGAGCTGTTGGCAGCGGCGACGCGAGTTTGATGCCCAGCCGGGGAGATTCCCACATGGCATGGCAGACCTCTCCTGCCTTGCCAGCTGCTCCCCTCAGCAGTGTATTTCCGTCGATCTGCCTGTTCTGCTCCCTACTTTGTCTCTGGTGACCCTCTCGCCACCCCATGCCTCTGGCCTGTACCCCAGCTTGTATGTATAAATAAATCTTTAAAAAAAAAAGGGATAAATTCAACCTTATTAGATCTTTGGGAATAATAGTGTTACTAATAATGCTAACTTCAAGGAAGTTGCCCAGGAAATACCTGGTTGACTAGGTTGATGTCATAATTTATTAACATTCAGAGGAGGAAAGTCTAGTTTTTGATATTTTAAAGTAGGTGATTTGATAATATGGTTTTAGAACTTATAAATTGTTTTTAAAGATTTATTTATCCATGCATACAAGAACTGGGGTATAGGCCAGAGGTGGGGGTGTGAGAGGATTCACCAGAGACAAAGTGGGGAGCAGAACATGCAGATACACTGAAATACACTGCTGAGGGGAGCAATGAGTGAGACAGGAGAGGTCTGCTGCGCCATGTGGGAAGCTCCCTGGATGGGGGATTGAACTCCAGCTGCAGTGGCTGTGGACAGCTTCATAGTGCTGAGACTTAACCCCTTGCACCACCAGGGAGGCCCCTAGAGCTTATAAATTTTGAACTCTTGTTATTTTTTATATTGATCTACCTGATACGGCAAAGAATCTCCATGATAGAAGGCAGATTTCTGTCTCAGTAGGAGTTTGGTTTCTATATCTAAAATGTATTACTTTTCAAAGATGGTCCAAGAAGTAGTAGCTTGCACTGAATTAGCTCTTATTCTCTGCCTGGCCCTGTATCAGGCACCTTCCAGACACTTTCTTACTTTTTATCTTTGTCTGCTTGGAGACAGGCATTGCATATAGTTTAAACTTGTTCAATAATTCTTTTTAGAATTAGCTAAAAGTGATTAGTTAGGCAGTCTGACTAGGCACTCCATCTTTCTCTTACTCATGAACTTATTGGCTTAAAGGAAATATGGTCCCTTTTGTTACTGATTTTGTCCACCACTTTGAAATATCGCAAACACATCTGTAATTACTGTACGTTAAGGATGGTAGGGTTGTTTGTTATTATCAGCTCCTGTAGCATGTGGTTTTTCCCAACACAATATAAACTCCCATTAGGTCACAAGATACATGACACTAAAACTTAGGAAACTGGTATGTTCGGACATTGTATTCTAACCCGATGCACAAAGAACAGGAATAGAAACAGCTTGGTATATGATTCCCTGATTATTTTTGCCTCCCCTTGCCTTCAAGACATGATTCATGTGCACAGAAGTGGTTATTTGTTACTTGCCCATGCCTGTTCTCTTCAGAGGTTGAGTTTCTAGGCAGTGCTAAATAGTTTCTGACAAGATTTTGTGATCGTTGCTGCTCTCTTCTATTACTTTCACTGGCATCAAGGTTTTTTCCTTGATTCATTTCTCTCTTGGGAAATGCTAGTTTACTTTCCAAATAGATCATAGTAGGAATGCTTTGGGACACAAAATAAATTATTCTATAAAATGCAAAAGTGATTTGTTTGGTAATTATAACAAATTATATATTAGGGTATGGAAATTATTTGACATCCCTGTTATTAAGAGATAGGGTTTAACTCTTCTCTCCTGTCCTCTCCCCTTGCCTAAGTAATTTGTTGGGTGATAGAATGTACTGGAAATGACATAATGGATATTCCAAAGGAGGTCAAAAGAAGCTTGCAAAGCCAAAGAAAGCAGCAATATTAATCATTTAGTATGCCAAGAAATTTATTTCACATTTTCTTATGGGAAAAATATTTCAATTTTAATTTGATAGTGAACTAAATTTAAATTATGCTGAAAAGCCTTATATTTACTATTCAGTTTACCTCAGTTGTCAGATAACCTTTCTTTGATACTAAAATCACCATGAAATATGTCTTTCAAAGACAATAAAAGTGAAGAATGTTCACCACTGCTCTTTTTAGGAAAAAAAAATTGTATAAGTTTTGGAAAAATAGTCTTCATAAAATGACAGATAATCTAGAAGCATCCCCCCCCAATATATCTGTTTATTATAGCAACTCCAATAATATTAGACATTTTCTTTTCTTTTCTAGCAACTCCAATAATATTAGAAATTTTCTTTTCTTTTCTTTTTTTTTTTTGGCTAATATCATTTAGAATAATTGCTAAGGTGACTTTTCTAGGATCTGTTGCAATGTTATGTTTCAAAATTAAAACCTTATCCAAATGGCATTTTATGAGAAAACAGATTAAGAACAGTTCCAAACCTTGCTGTTCAAATAAAAAGATTCTATGAAATTTATCTAACTTAAGAAACCCTTTTTTCAGTATAATTCCATAATAATCATCAAGTAATTTCTTAACTACTACAATTTCTGTTTTCATAGATTGCAAACTGAATTGAATTTAACATTGTTAACTTTGAAGTCATCATTATTGCTATTTATTGGTAAACTAAAGACATTTATGATAGTGGCAAAACAACATATACCCATTTTTACATAAGATTTTAAATATTTTTAAATAAAATTAAAAATAAATTACTTTTAAATAAAATATAAGGCATATATTTACCATACTTTCCAGTAATTCTAGCTCTAAGTATCAACCCAAAAGAAATTATACATATGTCTACACAAAGACTTATGTTCAAGTGTTGATAGCAAGTTTATTGATGATGACCAAATATGAAAATAAACATGTCCATCAAATGATGAATGAATAAATAATGTTATGTCCACACACACAATGGGAAATCCAAATGTTCCAAGAGTCCACAAAATAAGTCCACTGTCTTGTTTTTGGGTTGCAGGAAAAAGGAATTCGAGCTAATGTCCACACTATGCCTCCTATCTAAAGGATACTTCTAAGGTAAGAGATTCAAATTACCTTTAGTCTTTACTTCTTCCCAAACACAGTTCTGGCTAAATTAGCACTGTAAGAGCAAGGGATTACTTTAAAATTATGCATTTTTTTCAACTTTATCAATTAACCTAAGTTAGAAACCAAATTCGTTTAGTTAACTGAAAATGTTAGACATCAACTAGATGTATTCTTTCCTTTGGTTACAAAAAATAATAATTATGTATATTTCTGAGTATGTAGCTTACTTATATACACCAAGGCCAAACATTTTGAGGGTAGGGATCCGTCACTCAGAGATAGCTGGTGTTAGTCTCCTGGATCTGGATTCTCAGTTTTGCTCTGAAAAACCTCTTTAATAAATTTCTCTTTAAATTCACTTCACAGTGGTGATTATTTCAACTGACAAAGTCTTACAGAAGAGAATTTCAATGGCTGAACTCTTTGATCAAGACTAGAAATTCTGATATTTCCCTTTCCAAGTTCATGATTTAACTCTTTCCTCAGTAACTACTCTCACCCATTATTTACTAAAATGTATTGTTCTTCTTTGTTATTTCTGCTTATGTGCTCTTTTTTCTTTCCATTTCTTTTTGCAAATCTGTGGAGAGCAATATTTCATCTTTATTTGTAATCCCTTTCCAAGACTATATTGTTACTCTGGTTGATATAAACACCAATCACAATAATAAATATTTCCTATATCATCACACTGAAAATTTTATATCAGTGATTTCAATTTTCCCCATTTCCCACCAATTGCAGTTTATGGTCCAAATCAACACATTTTGCAAGCACTCTTATGCTTTAATTTTCCTATTGCTGAAGAAGCTTATATTTCTGAAAAATATTGTTTCTTAATAGTGGTGCAAAAAATTGCAAATCTCATTTTAATTGGGTGGTAACAATTTAGGAATACCTCTTCTTTTTAGTTCATTGTTGACCCACTTTTGAGCGATGACAAGTGATGGCAATTCACAGTAGAAGCCAGTGCTATGCTTAGAGAGAACACTTACCAGAATTTTGTATCAACCACGTGTATAGAATCTCCAAGATGTCAGCAAATTCATGGGCAAATTATTAGCAAGCCAAAATTAGTAGACAAGCAATGAAGACAAGCACAATAAACTTTACCCAGCATCAAAACCTCACTAAGTAAAAAACAAAAGTTTAGATGTTGGAACTTTGGAAAATAAGTCCATGGGTGGATTTCTTTATTTAAATGTGATCTGTTCACATTTAAACATGCTTGGTTATTTATAGGGTAATTAGGTTCAATTTTGAGTATGTAAATCAATATATTTCTCCCATGGGTCCAAATATTTTCAGATTATTTTTTGCCTTTCCCTAGTTGATTTTAAGCTTACTTGCATTATAGAGAATGTTTTACTTTTGTGTTAACTTTTTTTTCCCTTTTGATTGCAACCACAGCTAAGGGGCTTATAAATTCTACAATTTTATTTTATAGAGAAACAATGTGGGATTGGCTGTATAAGCATGTAATGCTGACCCTAAAGTTTTGAAAGTTAGCATATGATATGATTTACTGTGATTAATAATAGATACATTTTGAGAGTAGAGTGTCACTGATATTCTGGTATAGTTCTTGAGAAGTGGGGGGGAAGTGTGGTTAAAATGATTCAAAATGCCGTGCCTCCCTGGTGGCGCAGCAGTTAAGCACTGCGCTGTGGAGCTGTCGGCGGCAGTGGCAACGCGAGTTTGACGCCCGGCCAGGGAGAATCCCACATGGTGCGGCAGACCTCTCCTGCCTTGCCCGCTGCTCCCCTCAGCAGTGTATTTCTGATCTGCCTGTTCTGCTCCCCACTCTGTCTCTGGTGAACCCTCTCGCCGCCCCACGCCTCTGGCCTGTACCCCAGCTTGTATGTATAAATAAAACAAAAAAAGATTCAAAATGCCTTGATTTGAGGAGCTAAATAAAATGAGAAGAACACATGCAGAGTAGAATTAGGGTTGAGATTAATAAGAGTTGATTTTTTGGACATGTAAGAGATGACTACGAAACAGTCAAGTTGGTGCTGAGTAACTTATATGTGAATTTGGAATTCAGATTGGAGCTATCATTTGGGGTGCCATCAACTTATATTTGGAATTTGAATTCAAGAGCCTGGATAAGGTCACTTTTAAAGTTAGCTTAGATGGGACTGTTCCATTAATTAAATCTCAGGGAATTCCATTATTAAGACATAAGAAATATAATAAAAGACCAGTAAAAGAGGATGAGAAGGGAGATTAGTAAGAGCGAAAGGGAAACATAATATGTTGATGCGAAAGACAGGGAGGCAAAGTTTCAAGAAGGCTGGAAGCGCAAACTGAGTCATTAATGACAAACATATAATATATCTCAAAATTATACCGAGGCTCTTTCAAAATGCTTTGATGTGGTGGTAAGGTGATTAAAATGAGTAAAAGATTAGCTAGGAGAAAATGCAATATAGATAGCTATTTGAAGAAAGTGGGGTTTTGTTTGTTTCTTTTGCCATAAAGAAAAAAAAATAGGAAAGGAGAATTTATTTAAGAATGTGAGAAACAACATTTGGTCTGAAGGGTGAGCAAATAAGAAATAGCAGAAATCTGACATAGGAAGAGGAATGCATAACCACTAGAGCAATACCGCTTCAGGCATGGCATCTAATGCATCAGGAATGTAACTGGCTTTGCTAGAAACCCAAAATGTTTACCTGCTACAATAACCAGAAACTAGGCAAGTCTGTGACTATGTATTAAAGCAAGGTGAAAAGCATAGAATGAGGTGTTGGAGGTAGCAGGAAAAAAGAGCATGTAAGAAATATTCACCTAGCAACCAATAAAGTTCAAGAATTAGGAAAATATAGGGTGATTGTGAAAAGGGACGATAGGCCCACTTGTTAGAAATCAAGAATGCAAACTGAAACCAGAAATCATGTTTACCTATTTCCTTAGCTATATTCCTTAGCTATATTCAGCTGATTAGGAATGCCCTGATTATACTTTGACTTTACTTTGTGTCTCAGAAGAGATCATAAATTTAGGGGACAATAGCAAATATGTAACAGTTCTTCCTTTTATTATGGCATAGACTTGCTATGTAAGTCCTAGTGCAGAAATCTATAGCCATAGAGTATATCTATTGAATAAATTTCTAAGTGCTCTCTTTAGACTCTTAATCTATATCCAAATAATGACACTTATTCTCTGATTGGTTATTTGCTATAAGGTGCTGAAACAATTAGTGCTTTTGCATGGTCAAAGAAGACTGAGTTGCCATAGGTAATTGAACTTGTTTAGAAAGCAAGACCCAGTTCAATTTATAATTTCAACCCCAAGAAGATGATGCAGGGTTTTTCATACTTGTAAATGTTACAGAGCATCCTACTCATAGCAGAAAGAGATAGGGGGGGAAAAAAGACACATAACAAGGAGTCATACTGCCTGTCTGCTATGAAGAGAGAAGTTACTGTTTTTCTTCCTTATATTTTATTTTTTATATATTCCTACCACTCAGGTACATGTACAAAGAAACTAAAGTTAGCTGTATTTTTCTCAGTTTATCATTACTTTTTTTGTTTGTTTTTGTTTTACAATTTAATAGGGTAGGTTTATTAGGGAGAAGAGAAAGAGAAGCACCTGCATAGTCACAGCTGGACAGGAGAGCTGTTGCCACTGCGTTGCAGAGGGAAAAGGCTTGTGAAAAGAAACACCTGCCTAATCACAGGCTGGCAGGAGAGCTGCCTCCACATTTTTCACACACAAAATAATGCTAATGAGTATGACATATGAGTGTTCTACATACTGAACAATTTGGTTATTATATCCCCCATCCAGAGTCTTTCAGTTGTTTTTTTCCCCCTCTATTTTTAACCCCAGTTATGGCATATGCACATAAGGAGGTGGACCCAATGTTTATTGTGTCTGACAGTCAAAGCACTTGCAGTGACGTAAGTGTAGACCTACTGACTGTATGCTTCTCTTCAGAGCTCATGAATTATACCTGACATTTTATTTATTTTTAATTTTTAAAATTGTTTTAATGTAGTACTTTTTTTCTTACATCATTGTTAATTTTTGAACAGTATATGATTTCTGCCCTCAGGTATGCCACTGTAGTTCCCCCCCACCAAAGCACCCACATCTTTCACCATCTCTCCTTGTGCTCTTACCCACTGTGCCCACCATATCATCCCTCCTCTCCCACTCCTCCTACATGCCTTATACCAAAACAGATGAATGGATCAAGAAGATGTGTTATATGTATGCAGTAGAATACTACTCAGTGATCAAAAAGATAAACTCAGGCCATTTGTGGCAATATGGATGGACTGGAAGGGTTGATGCTAAGTGAAATAAGTTAGAAGGAAAAAGACAAATAACAGATGGTTTCATTCATATGTGGAATATAGAAAAACTAAACAAAGGGTCAATGATACACTGCCATTTTAGATACTTATTTGCTTTAATTCATCATTCCTATCCAGTCCCATTCTTGTGCAATGTATTTCATACCTGTGGTTATGATTCCAAATAATTATTCCTTAATCCCCTTTTGCTTTCTTCTTATACTTCTGGTTCACCTATTTTGGTTAAAACACTTAGGACCCTGGTGTATCAGTACACCAGGACACTAACCTTTCTAGATCTTTTCACATATCACACAAAGAGAAATAAGACACATATAAAATATACTGAATATTTATGGGTATTAGTTATCATTCAATCTACTTTAATTCCCATATCCAGTGTGTTGCCATTTCACCCTCTACTATACCTCTTACAGAAATTACCTTAACAAAGCTTTTTAAAAAAAAATCTATTTTCCGGGCCTCCCTGATGGCGCAGCGGTTGAGCGCTGCGCTGTGGAGCTGTCGGCGGCAGCGACACGAGTTCGACGCCCGGCTGGGGAGAGTCCCACATGGCGCAGCAGACCTCTCCTGCCTTGCCCACTGCTCCCCTCAGCAGTGTATTTCTGATCTGCCTGTTCTGCTGCCCGCTCTGTCTCTGGTGAACCCTCTCGCCGCCCCATGCCTCTGGCCTTTACCCCAGCTTATATGTATAGATAAAAAATAAATAAAATAAATCTTTAAAAAAAATCTATTTTCCTTTTTTATAATATTTTTATTGATTTAATATTGGTTTACATCATTTCCATAATAGAAGTGTGGGATCCCTGCTTTAGGCATTGTTTCCATTGTGTACCGATCACCAAAGAACCCATCATACACCACCACAGAGCCTTGTGCTCCCTCCCTTTTTTATTCTAGTTTCTCCTCTCCTCCCTCTCCCTCTGGCTGCCCCCATTTCACAGTCAGATTTCAGGGGTTAGTTTTTCAGTTGGTATTAGTTTTTCAGTTGTTCAATTTGATGGTAAAATAATGGACAGTAGGAGATATAGTCAGAGTAGCAGTGCAAAGTAATTAATAAACTTAGCAATCTAGGTGAATTCATCTTTGTTTCTTACAGCCTTATTTAGTAAATATTTTCTTTTTTTTTAAGAATTTTTTTTTTATTTATACATACAAGCTGGGGTACAGGCCAGAGGCATGGGGCGGCGAGAGGGTCCATCAGAGCCAGAGCGGGGAGCAGAACAGGCAGATCAGAAATACACTGCTGAGGGGAGCAGCGGGCAAGGCAGGAGAGGTCTGCCGCGGCATGTGGGACTCTCCCCAGGCTGGGCGGGCTCGAACACTCATGTCACCGCTGCCGACAGCTCCACAGCGCAGTGCCCAACCGCTGTGCCACCGGGGAGGCCCCTTATTTAGTAAATATTTTCTAATCACATAATTATTTTATTGAGGTAAGCTTGGTTTACAACACTACATGATTTAGAGTTATAGGCTCACACTTTTTCAAATGTATGTTATCACCCCAAAATTATAACCAAAGTACCCCAAATTCTCCACCATAGTCCATTGGACCCTTTCCCCCTTTCATTCATCACCTCTCACACTTCCCCTTTAATAGCCTAATTCTACAGTCAGATTTCTAGGATTTATTTTGATTTAGCTTTGTTCAATTGTTTTGTTTCTTTGTAATCCATGTAAGTGAAATAATCTGCTGATTTTTTCCTCCTGATTTATCTGATTTAGCTTAATTCCCTTCAGTTCCATACATGTTGTCACAAATGATACATTTTATCTTTTTCTTATAACTGAGTATAAGTTATACATATGTATATATACCATATCTTCTTAATCTGCTTGTCTGTCATTGGGCAAGTATGCTATTTCCATAACTTGGCTATTGTAAGTAGTGCTGCAATGAAAACACACACACACACAGACAAATATATATAAATATATCTGAATTAGAACACACACACACGCATATATATATCTGAATTAGTGTTTCCTTATATTCTTTGATGAGTATACCATAAATGTAGTAGAATCTAGCAGCTAATTTCCCTCTAGTCTCTCTATTTTTCCTCTGTTTGTATAAGATTGCTGTGAAATAAAAGGAACAAGAGTAAAACACTGGTTAACCTTACGTTAACATTAGAAGAAACTGAAGATCACCATTGCAATTAGAGAAAATCTGTAAGACAAAATTATATTACTGACTTTCTTAAGTAGTTATCACACTTCTCTGTAAAATTTGTAAGAGTTAAAGGGATAAGGTCTTCTGCAACCCTCAGATGACCAAATATCAAGTCTTACCCTAAGCTAAACATTTTTTTCTTTCCAAATGTAAAATGGCAGAATATAGATTCCATGTTTTTCTTACTTTTACACATTTACTTGCGAAAAGAGATCAATTAAAACCTACTTTAGGAGAATACCTCTCTCACTGCCCCCATATTATTCCTGCTTCTTGAAATTCTTTTTTCAAAATCATCCTGTTTCTAATATAAAATACCTCTTACTACCAGAAATCAGGATCAGCTCACTTTAAACTGGCCATCCTAGCAGGTCAAGCGAAGCATTTCCCTTTTCTCATCTGTTTTCTAGAGGTTTTAGTTTAGAACTTTGAACAGAGAATGATCAAAAAAATAAAACACACTGTTGGAGTTCAGCCAGAGAAAGCATAGGTCTTTTTAAGTTTAAATCTGTAAATGTCTACTGTTTTCTTGTTATTACGAGAGTTAATATTAACTAAAAGCTTTATTTCTTCATCAACACATCAAAATTTATTGTGTACTACAAGATTTGGGATGATCTGATACTAGTAAAATATGTTTACTATAGAAAACTGCACCCTTGGTCTAGCTACTACCTAATGTTTATTTCTGGAAGATTTATTTGTACCTTTAAGTATTAACATAGCACTCCATTTGTTATAACTTATCAGCACTTCAAATGGCCTAGTTATTTCTTTTTTTATAATTGGTCCACCACTACATTTAATTTGTCTTCTTAGAAAGCATCGCTTGTGAAAATTTTTGGTTTTCCATTCATCCTAGAAAATATAATAATTTGCGTTCTTCTTTTATAGTCTAATCTGAATACTTCTTAAAACTCCATGTTTGCATGAGAACAGCAGTCTGCTCCCTGTATTGAATTAAATGTTTTTAAATGTTCAACAGATTAGGACTTTGATGGACTAAGACAGGCTCAGGACTACTGGAATTTTCGCCTGTGACACCCCACCCTACTCCACTATCATCTGCTTTATTTAGACTCTAGATCATGAAGAATAGCTTTCCAGTTAAGAGGTGGTGTTATAGATGGTAGTCAAATATTTTATTAGGGGTGATGTCAATGGTGATTGTGGCAGGATAGGGTGGTAGTAGTGATATTCTAGAAAATCTCTGATTTGCTAATGTGCATGCACACAAAGATCATCCATGTTTACTTACAATTTATACTTACAAATTTCTGACTGTACAATACATGACTGATATGCATATTTGACTCGAAGCTTCAGAATCTTTTTATTTAAAACATCTATGGAGAATTTTCTTACAGTAAGTATGTAAATTATTATTTAAGAACAAATTGACTGAATCCCACTAAGCTGATTAGTTTGTACATATTTTAGGTCATTTATTATGTAGTTTTCAAGGGATATAGTAGTTGACAGATAATAGTATACATACAATAGTTGACATTTACTTTTAGTGTCTCCTATGAAATACTCCTATGAGATAACCATGGATGCAAAAGGAAATATATATAAGGACTGCATTATACTTTGTGCATTTTTTCAATAGTTTATCTATCATCTATCTATCTATCTATCTATCTATCTATCTATCTATCTATCTATCTATCTATCTATATTTCTGGACCAGTACCTTACAGAAGCAAGTTATAAAGTCAGTCTTAATCAAGATTAAAAATAAAAAATATGATAAAACTTGATAATCTCTGTATGGAATAATTTTCATATCAGCAGTGGAGTCCAGAGAGGTTATATGACTGTTTAAAAGACACCCCCCTTTATGGTTTCAAAATTGTAATTTTAACATTTTTGAAATTTAATTCAATACTCTCTTATTATACCGTAATATTTCTTACATGATGAAAGAATTACATGACATTCAACAAACTTGTAATAAACTACGGCTTTCAACTTTCACAATTTATTAAGTTTCTTTCCCAAATCCCTCCTGATACCATGATCCCTGGCTCATATCGCTATACTTTAATGCTTCAGTTTAATTTATTTATTTATATTACTTTGGGACAATTTAACTGTGCCTATTTTATATCACTCTTAGCCATTGAGAAATGGCTTGCCTTTTTTAGCAAGTATTTATAAAAAAATAAGCCTTTAAAAAATGGTTCATTTGGTGTAAAACATATTTCTTTTGTTTTATACCATTTTTTCTTAAGCATTTTACTGGCTAGCACCAAACAGAATAATTCACACCGCTTACATGCCGCAGTTTCAAGAAATGGCAAAATGCTTTAGTGATCCATAAACATATTGTTAGAAGAAGTTTCTAACATTTGTTCCCAGAGTCATCTTGTGAAATTATATTTTCAAAGCAAAGGCTCTCTAGACTATAAATTCTAACAAATGATTACTTCTTCTCGTCACAGCATCATAAGTCATATAGGTGCTTATGAGACTGGGTAACTGATTGTATTTGAAAACAATTTCCATACACTTGGAATGTATCGCAAGCAAACTGTCCTGTTTGTGTTTAATCTGGAACTAGTTCAAAAGGAATAATTTCATAGAATTTTCTTGATATTTTAATTTTAATATTCCTTTGAAAATTAGAGCTACATCAGTAGCAATTTACTGTTTACCTAGACCAGAGTAAATGGAATGTTTGTAGTATATTATGTATGTAACAGCTTGGAACAGATGGGACAAACCTAACATATTTTTCATTAAAAGAAAATAAATTGACCTTCGCACAGGCCTATGAGACACAAGGGGAATTTCAGGGAGTTGGTTCTGTATCTGTAAACAAAGCACATTTATGAAAATGATGACATTTATAGCTTATGAAAAATATGTATGTGTATATGTACACACATATGTAAAGGCAGGCAGCAATTACCAGAACACGTTGACAGATCTTTTGGAAAGCACCATTTGAAAGGCAATGTGGTCTTTATTTATATAAATATATGTATATATTTAAAATTTTATATAATACTAATCTCAAATGATTAGAATTATAAATACAACATTTAAATATTTATACTAATTTCTAATAACACTAGTAATATATAAAATCATTATATGAAAAGAGTAGTTGCTTGGTAAATAATTTTATCTTCCACCATTTTAACAGAAAATCTTAAAAGTAGGAGCTGACCTATTTACTGACTATCTTTTGCTGATGCCTCCAAATACACACTATTTCTTGTTCTGTTCAGTGACCAGGGTAGCTAACTGATTCAAAAAATCACTGGCTCCCTGGTGTCTGTCTTCTGTTTGGGTTTGACTAATGGAGAACACCAATAATAGAAAAGAGAGAAAGGGAGGAACACAAGGGACTATGGTGATGGTGCACGGGTGATGTGGTGGTGGGAATTATATGGGGACTACACCTGAGAGGAGAAAGTATTCATTTTATAAAAATGAAGAATGATGTAAAATATATATAAATAAAATAAATATATATATACATATATTTTTTTTTTTAAAGAAAAGAAATGGAGCCAGCATTGTGATTTTACCCACTTTTCTTCCTGCAGAGCTGCCTGGGAAACTTTGATCAATAGCACTTTTCAAATGGTCCTCTCCATAAAAATCTCTTGCCATGTTCTGATAATGCCTGCCTGCCTCTACCCTTAGGGGTGATGACTATGCCCTGGTGTTAGGCTCCTCCAGGTACTACAAAGAGGCTGTGGCTTCTCTACATCCTATTCAAGCCTTTGTAAATTGAGTCCACATTCTGAACTGTCCTCAAAGTACGCAGTTTAAGTATGTGATCTGTTCCTTGCTATGACAGAGAATGATACAACTCACACCTTCTGCTTTTTTTAATCCCCACATGAACTCTTGTTATCCATTTTTCTTTCCTTCATCCCTTTATTGTTCCTCCTACCCTCCCTATTTTATCGCCTCATTAATCACACAGTTTCAAAATATGAAACTGGTGTTACCCCCGAATTTTGCTTTTCCATCTAATACCTAACCACTTGTGACTGATGGAGTATTTATTTCTGTTTTGTTTTGTTTATTTTTTGCTTAATGGTGACTCCTTATCTTGGAACACTATCTTCCTTTGTTTTCTTGGGAAACAGCTATTTTTATTCTAAATGCCAATTCAGATAAAATGTCTTCTAGTGAGTGGACTCTGAAGCACTCATGCAATGCAGGTCTGACTCTCACCCTATCTCAGAATCCCACTCTTGCTTCTGTTATTATTGGATTGTATTTTACTTGTTTTTGTAGCCTACTTCCCTAGCCAGAAAAATATGTCCTGCTCATTTTCTATCCCAGAGTTTTATCAAAGTACTTAAAAAGTGTAAGTGTGCAATGATGTTTGTTAATTAAATTAGAGGCACATCAATCTCTGGTTTGTTGTTTTTCATACAACTTGCTCAAGATGTCAGAATTTAAGACTCTATTTTCCATGGATGAGGGAGCATCTGGACATGTACTTCTTACATACGGCAGATGGTGGAAAGGGGAGGGTTCTTATTAAAAAGAAAGGAACAAAACACAGGAGTGAGGGAGTCCTCAAAATTCTCCAGCTGTGATAAAATCTGAGTGCTGTAAATAAAGTTAGAAAAAAATTCTTGTCAATAGCATTTTAACTTCTCCCTCAGTACCACTAGATCAATTTGGGCTCAAATTAAAATTCAGGTGCATCAAGTGATAACCCACAAATTTGAATAAGGTACACCCAACTGAACAGACAATGACTTCTCACAGCTTCCAGTTGATTTCACCAGATTCTGCCTCTCATATTACTTTCCCCAAATATATAGGCTAAGTTGGTGGCATGTTTTGACAACTGCACACTTTATTTTGGCAACATGCACTCTCCTTTGATGCCTTGCTCTGACAGGCTGTATTTAGATGACATGCTTATGGGAAACAACATTTTACAAACAGATTAACTAGCCCTTTTGAGTTTTTAAACACAATAAAGAGTTCTAAATTTTAAATAGTGCTCTAATTTTAACAACTAAAGTAAATATTTTGCCTATCACACTTTGGAATTCCAGAATCATAGACCTGTGTAAAATATCTAGAAAAATCCCTGTCTAAATGGTTAGCATTCATCTGTGAGTACCTACACATTATGCTTTTCACTGTTGCCCTGTAGGACAGTTAACTCTACGATTTTTGTTCAGCTAAGTTATTTTAAAAATGGATTTCAAGAAGCTTCCTACTTCATGTTCCTGATCTGAGTTGGATGCTTGTGAGATCATCAGTAATCACTTTTAATGTATGCATGATTTTTAGAGATATTGTACTATCAGAAACTAAGAACATTAATTCCAGACCATTTTTTTTCCTTTGATTTCATGGGGTGGGGGGGAAGTATGATTTCAGAAGAAATATTTTTTTTTTTACCACAGATAGCTAAATAGCAGTGAAATTTATGATTACATTTTAATGTGTTTTTTCACATTAAAAGCTAACAGAATTAAGCTATTTCCCCACTGTATTCAGTAAAATGAAGAGGAGCCCAATCCATTCAGTGTTTATTGGATAAAGAAAAACAGGCTTTTAATTATTCTCTGCAGTCTGTCCTTACAAATACATACACACAAAAAAATTATTTTGTAAGTAGAAATAAAGTTTACTGGAACCCTTAACTGATTTCACTGCATATTCTCATTTTGAGTAATTGATGAAAAAATTTAGTCTTTTATTTCTGCATTGTCATTTTCCAAGAGCCCCACTCCCCAGGCCACTCAAACATTACTCTTCATTAAATATTGTAAAAACAATCTATTTAATATTCCAAAAATTTCTGACATTAGAAACTCCAAGGATATAAATCTATAATATCCACAGAAAAGGTAAAGATAGATAACAGATTGATTAATCTCTTATAGATTATTTAGGTATAGATAAAGATGAATAGATATGCTGTACACATACATGTACATATATATACAAACACAATATAATTCTAATATTTAATTCTGGAAGTCAAATGGACTTGTAAAAAAATGTATGGTGGATATAATAATTAAGTATGATGCATATGATGAATGTATATATTTGAGGCACAATGATACTACATTAACTCTAAGTAGATTTCTAAAATTTAAGAAAATATATCCTAGTTATTAGACTACCAACTAAAATAAAATAGTGTAAAGTAGAACAAAGTTATAAAGATGTATATCTACATTATTAAAAATTAAAAGTCAAAATAATATTTTTACGTAGAAAGAGATTAAAATGGTAAAGAGATTATAAAATTCAGATTTTTATATAACTTATGTACATTGAGACAAGATTTGAGATTAGAATGAAGACCTAGAAGAACCTCTACAAAGTCCTGATCTTTGGCCAGGTTTAAAGTACCTTTTAGGACAATTACTCTGGGTCCTAAGTCAAAAAAAGATTGATGGGACATTTGGATGAGAGTAACAAATGTCGATTAGAGAATTAAAGACAGGTGCCCCCATATGTTCACTGCAGCTCTTAGTTATTTGCATAACTAAGATATGGAAATGACCTAAGTGCCCATTCTCAGATTAACAGATAAAGGAGGAAGGTTATGTGCGCGCGCGCGTGCACACACACACACACACACACACACACACAGGAATATTATTTAGCTATAAAAAATATGAAGTCATTTGAAACAAAATAATAGACCTTAAGGAAATTATGCTCAGTGAAATAAGCCAGGAGAAAGACAAATACTCTGTGGTTTACTCATACATGGAATATGAAGAAACAAAGCAAATAAACAAAATTAAAAAATCATTAAGTTTTGACAACAGCATGGTGGTTATTCAAGGGGATCAGGGTGGTGACTGTATGGTCAATGGTGTCAGTTAGATGGTGGTGGTGTGTTGTAATATGTATGGTCAACAATGTGTAAAGTTGTATGTTTGATGTGGTACATATACACAATGGAGTACTATTCAGCATGGAAAGAAGATAAACACATGCAATTTGCAGCGACATGGATGGAATTAGAGGGGATCATACTGAGTGAAATAAGCCAGAAAGAAAGAGAAAAATATCGAATGGTTTCACTTATAACAGGACTATAGAGAGGCCGGGTGGGAGAGAGACAATCAGTGGGGGGGGAGAGGGGGAGGAAGGAGCCGGAGGGAGGGAAGGGAAAGGGCACAAAATGGAATAGAAAAGAACACAAGGGACCATGGAGATGGATCACGGGTGAATTGGTGGTGGGCTACCCAAGGGGAATGCAAAATGTAAAAGACATAAATAACAATAAAAATATATATTATAAAAAAAA
>PVIJ01019097.1:0-24454 GCA_004024925.1 Scalopus aquaticus
ACTGTCACCATCATCCTCACTATCACCACCACTATCATCATCACCTTCACCACCACCACCACCACCACCACCGTCACCATCATCCTCTCACCACCACTATCATCATCACTATCACCTCCACCGCCATCATCACTGTCACCATCATCCTCACTATCACCACCATCATCATCATCACCATCACCACCACCATCACTGTCACCATCACACTTATTATCACCACCATCCTCATCCTCACTGTCACCACCATCATCATCACGATAGATGGAGGGCTCACTGCCACACTCAAGTTCAGTATTCCCTGGATCAACACACCTTTTCTTTCAAGGACTCCTATTCCATGTGGGAGTCTAACACTGTCAAATGACAACAAGTATAAGCCTTGATGTTTTCCTTTACTGTAGCTAATTAAAGCATCATTCACTTTTATTTATGCCTTGAGTAAGCATTACTGTCACACACAGAAGCTGCTCTCCAGGAAGAAGAATAATATAGTTTTAAGCGAAGGAGACACTGAGTGAGGTCTATCACATCTTCAACGGTCCCTGATGCCTGTCAGTGGGCACGAGGGCTGTCAGCTCTAGGTGTACCCCCACTTGCCGGCACCATGAAGGGACATGAGGCTCACACGCAGCCAGTGAGACAGAGGCAGGGATGATAAAACCTCAGCAAAAGCAGAACTGGCTTCCACTGTTCTTTCTTAGGTCTTCCCACCTCTAAGCAGATGTGCAAGGGACTTTGCTGCCCTCTGTCCCCAACACGGATATGGTACATCTGCCAGTAGACTAGAGAGTACATTAGGAAGGTATTTGCAAGCAACAGGAACAGCACATGACTGATCTGAACAGAAAATGAAGTTAATGAGAGGTTATTGGTTAGGTCTCAGTAACTAGAAGCAAACTAAACAGTTGGTAACCAAGGTTTTGCTCTTCGTATCACAGAATCATGCCAACTTGGTGGTACATGTCCAGCTTGCCTTGCTGACCAGCAGGGACAGGTTACAGGAGGCTGACCCAGTCACTCTCGTGCGTGTTTCATCACATCATTCATTTCTACTTAAAATCTAGGACATGATGGCACCGGCCGGCGCTAGGTCACCTGGCTGTCTTCCAGCTCCAAGGGAGACTGGGAACAAACATGCATCTGGTGTTTTCAGCCTTACAGTGGGAGGAAGGCTCTGCCTCTCATCAAGAGGAAAATTCCCCAAAGAATTTCAGATCAGAAGCTTAGAAGTCAATAAACAACAAGAACATTCAGACATGGAGCTACAGACTCGAAGTAGTGGAGAGGGCTCGGTCGCCGTGGCTCAGTCTTGAGTTCCCACCTGGGGGCGCTACTCAGTCTTGTCCATCTTTCATGTCCTCTATGGGGAAAAGTGGAAGATAACATCTAGAGTCTAATTTGTTGTCCACATTAAGTGGGACAATAGATGAAAAGTAACTAGCACATCCTAAGCATAGTATAAAATCATGACGACGATGACCATTTTATTATTTATTGTGAAAATTAAGAGTAGAAATAGGTGTCAATACAGCGCCGTGTCACATTTATTATCTCAAGTAAGCATTTGTGGATTTCACATATCAAAAAATAACCTGTTTATATATAGACATATATTTGTGTGTGTATACATATACATGTGTATGTAAAAAGAAAAACACAAAAGGAAACTCAATCCCTGAGGTTTAGAAAGTATAATATACCAAAAGCCACTCACATGAAGAAGTGGCAGAATAGTATTCAGCCCTAAAAAAGGAGATCCTGTCATGTGCAACCACACAAATGAAGCTGCAAGATACAAGTATTTGAGGTGGTGGCTGTGTTAACAAACTCGATCTTGGGGAATCTTGTCACCAATTATACCAAGTCAACATGAAGTACACTGCAGTGGTCTTGGCTGATTCTATTTCAGTCACACTTCGGGGAAAAGGTAGTGCAGGTGAGCGCCAGTTTATGTGATCTAGTTCAGAAAACCGTGCTCTTCACCAATACAGTGTTCTCACTATGTCATGACCTTAGAATGTCTCACACAGAGGAAACATTCAATGCTATCAATTGTAAAGACTGACTAAATTTACTTTCCTCAAATCCACATTTAATAGTGGTAATGCTACAGAGAGCAGCCCTGAGAGGCCTGGGTCATTCGATCACCTCGCAAAGTCTCAGAGACTGTGGACTCATCTCTGCCACCATCCTCACTGGGCACTAAGTGGGGATGAGGCAGCACATGGAGGGCAGTGGAAGGTGACCATCCTGAACTAGGAAAGAACAGCAGGAGGCAAGCTAACCCACATTCTTCATAAACGATCACGCAATGTGTCAGCTGTTTCTAAAAAGCATCTGTCTAGACACACAGGCACATGTGTGTTTATGTAATAGGTTTATGCACGTCTATATATGTAGACACATGTAACACAAGTGTGTAGCACGTGACACTCATGACGAAGCACAGAATCCAGGTGTGTGTATGCAGCCCCTTCCTGGGGCCCCGGGGGCAGCCTCCTGGCAAGTGCAGGACGCTGTCCCCCTCTCATCTACATTGGGTGTGGCCAAGTCTCCAGTGATGGTTTCAGAAGTGATAAGAAGAGTTTATACTTAAGTTTAATGAGTTGATATTTGAGGTGAAAATGTCTTTCCCTTTTGGGCAAACGCAACATCACACAGTGAAGGTGATAGGTTCCCTAATCACAGAGCAGAAAACTGACCCCAAATCCACCCAGGCCATACTGAGCTGCTGTGTGGGAAGAGAGCTGCTTCCTGCCGCAACGAGACTGAAGACGCGTGGTGAGCGTTTCATTACCTCGAGCATTTTTTTCTTTAGACCTCAGTTGCCTCCCTATAAACGGAATTGTTTGAAGAGGATCAACCTGAAGCTTCTTCCATGACTTATACTCTTGTGTTATTTTTAATTCTCTGAAGCAGTTGACATATTGTTTACCTTGGCAGTTACTCAGTAACTCTGATTTTTTTCCCTTCAAAAGGAGGTTCTTCAAGCTTCCGGAGAAGTCCTAGCCAAGTGTTCCTTTGGTTGAGATCTGAACCCCAACGTGAGCTGAGAAGAGGGGGCACCCAGAGAAATGCTTTGCACTGAGAAGAGAGAGAGGAAGCACACTGGAGAAAGCTTAATGATAAAGAATCCAGACAGGGGGAATGGATGGGTGAAAGCTAACAGATTTGCTCAAAGCCATGTTGAAAAGGAAAATTTGTGAAAATACACAGAGCAGAAAAAAAATTGCAAAGACATGAAACGTCTTTTGGCCTCTAAGTGGATTTTCTCTGGAAGAGATGCCTATCGCTTATCTCTGTATCATGAAACTTCTCTGTCCACTTCCTCCAGGAATGTCTACAGCCTCGCAGAACATCTTCAGGGAGAGGATGTCAATCCAGGATAATCAACTGCTTATCTTAAGTTACTAAATTAAGATCAAAATGTCCTCAACCTTGAATAGTTTTCAAAGAGTTTGTAGCAGAAAGCAGCTCCCTAGGGGCTGTATAATTATATAATTGTACCCTTTCGAAGAGGCTATTTGCAGAGAAGCAATGCTTCCCCACCATTCTTCAAGGAAAATTTCAAGAAATGCAGTTCAGCTTGGGGTGCTGGTTCGGGACAGGGAGGAGGGAATCTGCCGACACTGCTGCCCAAACTGTACTCAGCTCTTATTCTCGCCTCAGGGCCCTGGCTTAGGAGACCTGGAGAAGATTCTTAAGGCTGAGGTGGCCTGTATAAGGCCCTCAATCAGGAGCTGTCCGTGCAGGTGAGCTGCTGCCCTGGCAAACAGTCTTCCCTCTGTTCTACACACTGCTGCCCTCCTTCCTCCTGCCTGGAGCAGTTGGGACACCCTTAAATTCAGCAGTGACCTTTCACCTTTGGGGACCAGTGAGAGACACAGGGGCTGGAGACAGGGTGCCTGGTCCCTGCTGACATGCTCTAGCAGCTGAACTAACACCCCGTGACACGTGACAGGTGAGGCACGGCCGTCTTACCCGAGAGCCGCTCAGTCCAACACTTGCTAATCGGACTGGGGCTCTGGCCTCGGGGTCTAAAACCCTTCCCGGCACCCCTCAGCCACAGTCCCGGTCTAGACCCCGAGAACCAGACTTGTTTAGGGGAGTCGTGTGGGTGGGTGGTCCTCTGGAGACCCTGACTTCTGCCCACAAACGAAGACCTTGGCGACACATCTGTGTGCGCTCGGCGTCTGCCCCCTCCAGGAAGGTCTCTCCACCTGCCTCGCTCTGCTCCCACAGAACGCTGCAGTGTGTGGGCCCCAGGCCGGCCACCCTGGACTGGACTCTTAAGTGCTAATCGCCACTTTAGGACTTGGGCAAAGGAATCACTTTCTCCAGACTCCTCAGGGAAACTGTGTCACCGATCAGCCCCACAGGGCTGACGGAAAGGACTCGGTGCGCGAACACAGGCGATGCTCTCGCGGCTTCGCCTGAGTCCATCAACACGGGCGCGTGTTTCCTTGGGCCAGTCCGAAGAGCTGTCCCTTGCCCCCGGGACCCCTGACATCCTCTCATCTGGATCCCTTCCTGCAGACTTTCAGGGGTGTTTGTTAAAGGCTGAGGACCACCGAGGACACCTGCTTCGACTCTCCTGGATCTGCGCTTAGTGGGCCCTCCCAGAGCATCTTCTGCCTCAGGAGGGCCAGGCTCTGCCTGGTGAGCGCACTGTGGAGTTCCTCGGCACCTCGGTGTTTGCAAATCACATCGGTGTGGGGTCTGTTTAATCTGGGCCCCTGGGGACTTTCTTTCCTTGCCAGAAAGGTCTGTGAAGAGGTGCCTTGCTGTCTGCGTCATGGCTGGTGCACTTGTCATTACGCTAATTTGGGGACTTTCCAGTGCACACTGCGGAGGCACAAAGTCGTTGCTCATTAAACCGGCGTCTCCTAGTCCAGGCAGAGTTCCGGGATTTACTCTTTCATAAGAAACACCACACACTCGTGAAAACACATCCTGGGGAAGCCTGAGTCTGTGAATCTCTTTACCATTTACTTGGTTTTGATTATTTTTGCTACCACATTTTAAATTTTAACCTTCTGTATTTCAGTCAGCATTTGCCTCTTCAATCAGAGAGACGAAAACAGATAAACAATTACTTGTTTTCCAGAAGTCACAAAAGTCAATAGGAATAAAGGCAATTAACTGATTACATAATTAAATCTATGTTCAAATGACTTCTTTGGTATGTTTGTAATTCTGTACATCTACTAAAGATCAAAATTGCACTGGAATATGTGTGACATGCTGTATGGTGTTAAATGAGTTTAATTTTGTGTGAAGTGGTAGAAATATTGTCTTTAGCAAATGCATTTGCTGATAGAAAAATCAGAGCCACAGTTACGGTTGGGCTACTTCCTACATGCATGTGTGTGGGCACACGTGCGTGTGTGTGTGTGTGTGTGTGTATCTGTTAAAACTTTTATTTGCATAGATCCCTAGGCGTGGAACCACTGGATCATGGGGTAGATCCACTTTTAGTGTTCTGAGGCCCCTCCACACAGCCTTCCCATATCAGCAAGAGCCGGTTACACGCCCAAGAATGTGAGAGGGTTCCTTTTTCTCCACATCCTCACCAGCACTTTTTGTTTCTGTGTTTGTTGTTTTTTCAATATTGGCCAGTCTCACAGGCATGAAATGGCATCTCATTGTGGTTTGGACTTGCATTTCCCTGAGAATCAGTGATGGTGAACATGTTCTCAAATGCCCACTGGCCCTTTGCATTTTTCCTTTGGAGAAGTGCCGAGTTAGCTCCTCCAGCCATTTTTTGACTGGGTTGTTTGTTTTTGTTGAGTTGTGTTAGCTCTGTTGACCTTTGACATCACTCCTTTATCAGATGTGTGGTGGGCAAATATTTTCTCCCATTCAGTAGGGTGTCTCTTCATTTTGATTACTGTCTCTTTCACTGTACAGAAGATTTTTAGTTCGATGTAATCCCAGTTGTTTATATTCTCCTTTGTTTTCTTTACTGCTGCTGGAGGAAACTACCCAAAGAACACAAGGACACAAATTCGAAAGGAAGCCTGCATGTCTACGTTTACTGCAGCACTGTTTACAAAAGGCAAGATACGGCCCAACACAAGATAATGCCCCAACACTAAAGACTGGATCGAGATGTGAGATATATATATATATATATATATACATATATATATATATATATATATATATACATACACATACAGTCAGTGATTAAAAAAAGATACTCCTGCTATTTCTGCTATTTGCGGCAACATGGATGGAACAAGTAAACCAAAAGGAGAAAGATAAATACTGGATGGTGTCAGTTGTATGTGGACTGTAGAGAAACCAAAGCGTCACAGACAAAGCTTGCAAGTTGGACATAGATCTGAGGCATCCAGGAGGGGCGGAGAGGGTCATAATGGAGGGGGCAGCACAAGGGATTATGGTGATGGGCTCTGGGTGCTTTGGTGGTAGGAGAACTATTATGACCACACCCGAGCGGAGAAATCCTATACAGTCCAAACATTCACAAAGACAGATGAATAAGAGAAAAAGTACCTTGTTAAAAATTAAATTGCTTAAATGAAATAAAAATTAAGTATTAAAGCACAGGGCAAGTTAAAAAAGTCATGTGCCACTTACTAGCAGAAGCCAAAGTTTAAATACAACATGTATAGAAGTAGATAGTACATATTTGCATAGACTTACATGCAATATACATGGCACGTAGGTATTTATATTTATATGTATTTGCACTTGTGTATAATTTTAAATCAAAACAAGGGTATCTGCTTGCCCATCTTCCCCCAAGAACTGTACAGGAGCCCCGTATTCAACCCCGTATCCAAGTGGATGTCAGTCTACCTAAGGGCTCATTTAAGAGCATATTTGAAATCCCTCTGGTTCAGCCACGGACCAGCTCTCCGGGGAAGCGAGGCCCGGGCCCCTGCACCAGCGCTGACGGCAGGTGGGAAGGAGGGAGCTGCAGGCGGACCAGGCCCCGACGCGCTCCTCACCGCGCCCACTTTCTGCACCAGATCGGGGCATTGGGCCGCACAGGCAGTAGGGCCCGTGTGCAGCTGCCAGCAGCTCCCAAGGCCTGAGAGCGGGCACCAGCTCGTCCGGCGGTTTCAATATGGGGCACTCCAGGCCCTGGCTCAGCCCCGACCCTCCCCGCAGCCCCGCCAGCCCCAGGCTCCCGGAGGGCAAAGCGCGTCTGCAGAGGAGCCGCTCCCCGCGCAGGCTGAGTGGGCCTCGGACTCCTGCGCCCCCCGCGGACGCCCAGTACACGCCGGACGAACGGAGGACGCGTGGGTGCGGGGACACGGAGCCCACTTGTCTGCGGGCACAGTCGCAGCCCGGCCTCCGCGGCCTCGCCGGGAAGTCTGCCGTCGGACAGCGACAAAGCGTGAGAGCTTTGAGGAGCTGTCTGGCCTCCCTCTCGGGGTGACACGACTTTAATGTCACGGTCACCATCTCCGGCGTGGGGGCCAAACTGTCTCCGCACTTTAACGGGAAAATGACCACTGGGAGGCTCCGCTCCAAGCGCGCGAGATGGGGCCAGAGCGCTGGTTTCCACCCCGGGGCTCGCGGCGCGAAGCGGCACAGCGCGCGGTGGGCAGCGAAGTCCCGCGCCCGGCAGGCAGGCGAGACGCCACCGGCCCCAACAGCCAGACCAGGCCCCTGGCTCCCGCCACTCCTCCTGCTCTCCCACAGGCCCGAGAGAAAGCGAGCAAAGGAGGATAAACACTTCAAAAACAGTGTTCCCGAGCGAACAGAAATAGAAAAACAAAACAGTCGATGAGATCCGCAGAAATAAGGAAGCGCTGCTGTTCTTTACTTTAGTTCTCTAGAAAGTGGTCTGATGCTTCCCAACCCCTGGGGCCCAGGCCTGGCCCTGTGGGATCAAATGGTTCCACTATAAGCAGCAGCACAGAGTCACCTGCTACGCCACACCCCCGGAAGGCTCAGGGCTTGAGAGCGAAAATGCAGGTCTGTCATCACAAGGTGAGTAAGGTGCAGTGAAGTCCTTCATTGAAAAAAAATGAACAGGAGATCCACAGGCTCCATAATGATCTAATTTTAAAAAGCTAGAAATTTATTTAAGACAGTTTCCTTTTAAGAAAGTATTTTCTGGGCCTCCCTGGTGGCGCAGCGGTTGAATGCTGCGCTGTGGAGCTGTCGGCAGCCCGCGATGCGAGTTCGACACCCGGCCGGGGAGAATCCCACATGGCACGGCAGACCTCTCCTGCCTCGCCCGCTGCTCCCCCCAGCAGTGTGTTTCTGATCTGCCTGTTCTGCTCCCCACTCTGTCTCTGGTGAGCCCTCTCACCGCCCCACGCCTCTGGCCTGTACCCCAGCTTGTATGCATAAACAAATAAATCTTTAAAAAAAAAAAGAAAGCATTTTCTGTCTAACTTTTTTTTTGTTTTTGTTATTTATGTCTTTTACATTTTGTGTTCCCCTTGGGCAGCCCACCACCAATTCACCGTGATCCATCTCCATGGTCCCCTGTATTCTCCTCTCTTCCATTCTGTGCCCTTACCCTCCCCTCCAACTCACACAACTCAACAAAAACAAAGCCAACAACCCAATCAAAAAATGGGCAGAAGAGCTCAAAAGACACTTCTCCAAAGAAGAAAAGCAAATGGCCAACAGATACATGAAAAAATGCTCAACATCACTTATAATCAAGGAAATGCAAATCAAAACCACTATGAGCTACCACCTCACACCTGAGAGGATGGCACACATTAAAAATACAGGCAACAACAAATGCTGGAAAGGATGTGGAGAAAAAGGAACCCCCTACACTGCTGGTGGGAATTTTCTGTGTAACTTTTAATGTATAATCAGTGAGCACAGATCACCAAAACTAACGGCTATCCCTTTGCTGTCCTATCAGGAGAGAAGCTCAAGCTGAAGGTGACAGGGATAATCGTGCTCCAGGATGATGAGTAAGACCCTACACTTGACCTTAAATAAATCAGCATTAAATAGAGTGGGTGAGTCACGTAGGGATGGCTACACTACTGAAAGGTCAAGATAAGTAGGAAAGAACATGTGGGTATTTTTAAGAAGGAAATAGAATGTTGGTTAGTTGATCCACAAAGGCTGGAGGGATTAGGTTCCTCTCTCTGGTGTTGGAAGGGGCCCTCCTCCCTCCTCAGAGGCGGGCGGGAGGGGGTGAGGCCCGAGGGGCTGGAGGCCGGGCGTGCCCCCCGACTCGTGTCTAGCAGCAGGGCGGGCCCCTGAGCTCAGAGAGACGGGCCTGCGTGTCCCGCTCCCTCTGCTGCTGCAGGCCAAGCTGCTGGTCTTTGTGGCCCTTCGGGGTCCTTATCTGTAAACCGGGGGTGAGGATGGCATGTCCTATCGGAGTGTGAGGACAAAATGACGTAACGCACGCCCAGGGCCCCTATGGCAGCTGTGACACAGACGTGCAGGGCAAGGCCACCTGAGGGGCAGCAGTGGCCATGATGGGGTGACGGGGTAGAAGTGGGGTAACAGGTGAGCCCCAGGACTGGTGTTGAAGGCACGGGGGGAGGAAGACTGGGCTCGTGGGTCTTTTGTGGAAGCCACACTTAATAAAGGCAGCTATCGCCCACATGACTCCCCACAGCTGAAGAGCGAGAAGCGTCTCACATCGGCGCACAGCCCAGCAGCAAGAAGCTGACGAGCGCTCCGCTCCGTGCAGGCGGCCAGGGCGCGCCGGCCTCGGAAGGGTTCGGTCAGGCTGCTCACACCCGCAGCGCAGGGGCCTGGCGCACGTTCCTTCCCTCAGAGGCACCGAGCCCCGCTAGCCGTCCCCTGTCCCTTATCACCGAAGTGTGAGATGAAGCGTCCGTCCTCGGCCTGATTCTCCTCCGGGACTTGACGACGCCACCCAGTCCCCGGGATGAGGGCGAGAAACGAGTCTCCAGCGCGGACCCGCTTTGCCTCAACCTCCAAGCTCCCTTTTCCCAACAGCGTTGCCTGCACGAGCAAAGACGGACGTGTGTCCGGGACTGGCCACGCTGAGGACCAGGCCTCAGACACCGGCCACGCAGCCTCGGACAGAAACACAAGAGCATCGGGGCCGGGGAGGCAGGGCCCCAGGAAAGAGCCCTGCAGGGGAGGGTGACAGGCAGCGGAGCCACAGCACTGCGCTGTGCTGGGCACAGGGGACCTCACTGAACCTTGAAAATCGGTCCGTGAGGGTGGGCTGCTGAGAGCATCCTTGGATAGACGGGGACCCTGAGACCCATCACCAGCTGCCCAGGGCTCGTAGGGTCAGTACATGGAAGCTGAGACCGGGACGCTGTCCAGGCCCCACACCGACAGTCGTCGCATTATACAGCCTCCTGAGGACGAAGGACGCCCGCCTCCGTGCCCACAGCGCACCGCAAACATGGGTGAGCGCAAGAGGAAGAGCCAGGGAGGGTGGCGAGCGCAGGAGGGCGCGGCAGCCACCTGGAAACCCCCGCCCCACAGGATGCGCGGGCCCAGCCTTCCCGGCCCCTCAGGAGGAAGCGGGGCAGCGCGCCCACCGGCGGTTCCAGAAAGCGCGGCCCACACGCGTGCGCACCAGGAGACGCCCGCCTACCAGGCCCAAACTGGCGACCCTTCTCCAGGTGGCCTTCAGGGCAGAGCTCTCCTCCCTCTCTGGCCTCCTCTGGCCTCGTCTTTCCTCCGTTTCTGGCAGACGTGCCACGCCCGCGCTCCCTGATAGGCAGACGGGGCGCTCTGAGCGGAGCTGCTGTACCTCGATGTTATTTTTTTTAATCTTAATTCTATTATGCTAACTGCACTGAACTTAATTATAGTGAATTCGGGATTACACAATTACCCTCTGTTCTGTTCTTCAGATGCTATATTTTGATAAAATTTACTGCATGCTGTTCTCCCCTGAACACTAGAAATGGATGTGTGTTGATATAAAATTTGTTATAATTACAATTAGAATATAGCTTACATAATGATAGTGTTAAAATAAAATTACAGACGTGTGGCAAGAACGTGGCCGTGCATATTTTAGAATAAGTACCGCTGGGACCAAAATCCAGCAGTCCCATAGGGGAGAAGGAATCTGGTGAGGCTGCTTAAGAGCTCACCACTACCTGAAAGGAGCTGAGAGCAAGGGGAGTCTCCCGCCACACTTTCCTGGCTTAACCACACAGTGACTAGGAGACGTGAAACGCCGCGTTCAAAGCCATTCGCCCGCGGTGCTATTAGACGAGCCCCTCATCTTTCCTTAGACCCCTGGGGTACCAGTGACATCAACTCCCAGTGTGGTTTTACGAAGCGTAAGCTGGTCTGGACAGCCGACCCCTGCCCAGCAGAGGTCTGCACTGTGCAGCTCACTCACACCCGGGCATTTCCCAGCAAGTGGACGCTGGAGCTCGCCACGCAGGCCCCACAGCCTGGCGCTGTGTCCTGTAAAAGGACACTCGCCTGTGGGTCGTCCCGGCTCAATGCGGGATGGATTCCTCGCGCCTGTAGTTTTCATGACAGCATTTTCTTTTCTCCAGTTTACTGTAAGAATCCAGTATAGAATTCGGACAGCATGTGAAATGTTAACTGGCTGCTCGCGTTATGGGTAAGACTCAGGCTGCGAGTCAAGCTCTGGGGCCACAAAGCTCCCCCTGTGTGGGGTTTGGCGCCCCGATCTCTCAGTGCATTGCTCAAATGTATGTATCACACACGTGCTCCTCAGGTGCATGGGAATAGTCACTCCACCCAATGAGACATACATGCACACACATGATGACGCGTGTGCAGTTCAGAATTTCTAATGAAGAGGGGCAAGACCGTCGCGAACGTCCACCTCAGCAAATAGGGCAGCGAACACATCCTATGCAGCTGTGGAGTCTCGATGAGAACAATTGTGTCATAAATATGCTTTCAAATAATTCTGATACCATTTTCATCACTTTCACAGCAGAACAAGCTGTGGGCTTGTGGCCGTTTCGGAGCACTGTTTTTAGCCAGCAGATAGTACTTTTGAGAACAGTTGAGGGCCTCACCTCACCTAAGCTTTGCAGTCTCCCTCCCACGTGACTATCCTTCATCTCTCCATCTTGCTAAAACGCATCTGGGCTAGATCCTCCTTCATAAGGAAGTCCCGAGCCCTGGCCACCGCCCCGTCACGTCCAGACTGCGCCTCAGATCTCACCCCTCCCCAGCTCCGCTTGAGCCCCCCCCAAGCTTCCCCCAGTTTTCCCGGCCCATCTTGAACTCGCCCTTCTCTCTCTCTTCTTTTCGAACTCGTGCTGGATCCTTCAGGAAGTGCTGCCTACTCTCCACAGGGGCCCACTCCTGAGCACCTGCTGCTGCCCTCCTGGGGAGCCGCAGCCTTGGCCCTTCGGACACGGGAAATGACGGAGCCCACGCTCACCCTGTTCCATAACACAGGTGAAGTTATTCTTTGAAAACAGGAGACGGGTGATGCCAAGTCTCTGGCGGACAACAGACACGGAAGACAAACACCTGTGACGGCCCCAAGCACCTTCTCCTTCTGCCCCTCACACTGCTGACACCAACCCCCTGCAGCCCCTCCCGGCGTCCTGGTGACTCGGCCGCCTACGTGTTCCTCACCCTGCCGGGGCTTGTTTCGGCTTAGTCACGGCACAGGTCATTCATGGCCCTAGAAAGCTGTCTCCCCAAACCCACTCAGCCAACTCCTGTACCTCAGTGTTTCCTCCAAATTCTCCTTAAGAGGTTCACCCTGATCAGCCTATTAACACTTTGTGTGCCGGCGCCCTTTAAATTTACCAGCCCTTGGGGCCGGCCATTGTCTGTGCCACCGCATGAATGGTAGCAGCATTCAATAAAAAATACACAACTCCTGAACCACTGGATATTCAAAAAACTGTACTATCTCTCATAAAATACCTTACACTTTCACCAAAACAATGTGTGAAGCTTCTAGACTGAGGACGATCAAAGAAATAGCTCCTAATAGTTCCAAATAATCCACTGTGGCATGAAAAACCAGAGACGAGATGAACACGTATGAATACGTGAGCGGCCACCTGATGCTGGGGACAGAAACACGTACTGATACGTGAGCGGGCCACACAGTGCTAAGAATTAGAACCTGCCTGTACCTCTCCTGCATCCCTGGCCCAACTCTCTTGGGGCCTGCACACTCCCTCCCTGACTGCAGCGCTCAGTCACTTCTAACGCACTGCAGGGCCCACCTCAGATGCCGCCCGTGTCACAGGAGTGAGCGGGTGAGGCTGCGAGCTCACATCTGGTACTCGCAGTTTTGCCCACACTGGCATGTCCCAGCACATAGAAAGTGCACAGGGGCGGGGGACTTAAGTATTTCTGGAAAAACACAGAGGAAGGAATTAGTAGAAAAGCTAATAAAAGTGTTTAAGTAACTGCCTCAGGGGCCTGCAGCTCAGAAGGCGCCGGACCCGCCAGCTGTCAAACTCTGGTCCACCCTGTCCTAACCAAGACTTTCAACTCTCGGGCCACGGAGCTGCTTCACTGAGCTGTTTCACTGACCAGTGTCACCAAGCGTTCTCTCTAGGGCCCCTCTCTCTGCAGACATACTGCACTTAAACAAAAGAAAACAGAAAAGAGTGGAATCCAGCATGGATTATTATGGCAATTTTACAGCAAATTTAACAGTGGTGGCATTGAAGCAATGGGGATAATTAATGATAACATAATAATAAAATCCTGGTTTTTAAATGTCTTGAACACTCATCACATGCGAAACAGGGAGCAAAACCACGTCCACGCATATGCGACGGCGTCCTCACGCTCCGACAGGGGGCCGGCGAGAGGCATGGGCCCCTCAGCCAAGGTCAGACAAACGCTGAGCGGCCTGTAGGAATCTAAACTCTGGCCCAGCTTCAGCAGGAGACTCTTCGCCCCGCCACGGAAATTCAGTTAATTCCTTCGAGAAATGTTTCCTCTTATGTCTGCGTGTTAACACCTTCAGAACACAGCCCCATTTTAGAAGATTTAAAAAGTACATTCAAATAAAAATACTTCCATCTGAACAATGCTGAAAAGCAGGCCCCGTCCTCTGAAGTGACTTCCTGGCTACCCTCCGTCATGAACCAAAGCATCAGCGGCCACCGACTGGAGGAAGCACCACCCCCGAGATGGAGAACTCTGTAAATGACCAATTATAAAACTATTAAGCAGCAGCACTTTTATAGCAAGAGGCAAAATAATCCATTAAGCTGAAAATCCTCCTGCCCCTCACGCCGAGGCCCACATCCACGCTAATGCTGTGTTTATTAGAATGTATTTCCTGTGCCCGGCTACTTGGCTCCCAGCAACTTTATGAACACAGGCTCTCTGCATCTGTAGCTGAATCATGCATTCCCCACCTGAGTCTCAGGAAGTCTCAGGGAAAGCCACTGAGTTTAGGACGCGTCCCGTCCACCATCATGGCGGGGACGGATTCGAGACTAGAAGAAATCCCCACCCGCATGCAGGAACGGAAGCTGCCGTCTGCGCCTTGCCTGGTCAGGACGACCAGCTGAATAGTGCAGCCAGGGCCAGTGAGCACAGGCTGGGCCTGCAGAGTTCGCCTTGTTCAAGCACCGGTGCTTGTGCGCAGCTCCCCGGCCCTGGGCGCCATCAGCCTGAATCCAGACGCCGCAATCGCCTGCGCTGTGACTACAGAGGGGGGAGGGGCGCTCTCTCCAGCTGTGGAGTGACGATGGCAACAGGCCTTTGCCGGGATAGGGAGTGAGGACATGAGGTGAGGGGTTCAGAGTACACGGCTTAGCGGCCTGTCGCAGATGGGCCTCAGGGTCGCCAACGGGGATCCAGCCGCTGTCGCTCTCAGTGAGAAGAAACTAGAACTCTTAAAATGACACCATCCTCCGTGGTCCGAACTTCACCAATCCGATCTCATTTTTGGCCTTATAAGCTAATAAACTGATCTAAGACATACTTAGTAGTAAACGTAACTGAGAGGAGGGCACCTGTCAGCCAGGTAAGTGCTGTTCTTACCTGAGTGTCGTGTCCTGGCGTAATACTCCCCGCAACTATTCACCTGGATAAGAAATGGATAATTCCGTTTTGCATTAAGTACATGAAGATCTATGTTGACGGTGTCAGTTGGCAAAGGATGCCTTCATCAGTTACTCTGAGCTGGTGCGGAATGCCCCCCCAGTCATAATTACATGTGCATTTTAGTTGTGGGGAGAATGTGCGGCGACTGTTCTCTGCGGCTGACGGGGTAGGAGGGAGGTTGGCGCTGACTGCAGCCTGACCCGGAGTTTAATGTTCTTTGTGCTCCATTATGCCCCGAAAATGCTTCTGTGCCCTGGAGACATGGGCCAGAGATCCGCCTTCATGAAGGAACCACGTGAGGCCCGAAGCTGCCCCACGGGCCCATCAGAGTCCCGTTAGCGCACTCAGCCCTCGGCTGTGCGAGAAGGGCAGTGCCAGAGGCCGGCTCTGCAAACGCGGAGGGAGGCAGAGAACTGAACCCCCCAAGCCTGCTGGAAGGGCTGTCCTTAAACAAAGTCCCAGCCACGGCTGCCCGCTGACCGGCCTGCACCTCGCCGCGGCGCGGGGAATCGGCTGCTTTGCCAGACACTTTCATTGCACCGGCCAAAAGCAAACTCAAATAGCAAATCTCTTGTAGAGAACAGTCTCTGGAAACCCTGGGGAGCCGTGGAGTCAGGGAGCACTGGACTGGAGGGTTCCGAGCGCAGGCAGGTGGGGTTCGGGCAGCCCTCTGCCACGCAGCTTGCCAACCTCCCTGACCTCAGCTACAGAGGCCTCTGCGTGCGTTGGGTGATCCCTGGGAGGCCCAGGGCGGTAACTCCCAGCCAGAAAATTCCAAAGAGGGGAGACGATTTTCCCACTTTTCTCTGCCACAGTTGAGTTTGGGGCTGCTGGTAGGTGGGGCCGCAGTCAGATGCTTCCACCTCAGCCACTCACCAGCTTTGCTGGAGCTCTCCAGGTGACTTCTCCCTCCCAGAGAAGAGACTGGGGACCATCATTTGGGAATTTGCCAGAAGGAAAGCCTGCTGTTTTGGCAAGAGGAGAGGGCGCAAGACCCGGGTTCTGAGCCCCGTCCGTGTCTCCTGGGCCAACAGCACATTGCCCGGCCTGCCTGCCCGCGTCTCGCACCAGCCTTGACATTAGGATTAAGAAGCGCACTGTGCGAAACACTAAGGGAGTAGGTCTGACTCTGGGCATCAGCTAGATATTAACCAAGATGTCTCTGAGAAAAAATGTCCTTTAAACTTCCCCACCCTCACTGAAGTTCGAGGCGGGGGCCCTAGATGTCGTGGAACTTGTGCCACGCAGCTTTCCCCAAACTTGACTGGGACACAAAGCATTGGAGACTTTAGAAGCCACGTTACTTGAAAGAGTGAGACTGTGATGAGGAAACTGAGGCGGAGCCAACGGAGGGACTGACTTAGGGTAACCCGCTGCCTGCTCTGCCCCGGCCGGCCACAGTCTCGTGAGTCCTGACGCAGCCCGGGCAGGCCAAACGCGGGGCGCTCACGATTTGTCAACGTGGAATGTTTATGAAACTGGAGTAAAGGCCTCCACTGCCTTGATTATTCTCGAGGAAGAGCCCCAAGACGCCTGTGCCGGCCAGCGTGTGCCAGGGACACCGGGGCAGGGTCTTCAAACACCCAGGCGTCTGTCTCCAGGCCTCCCTCTCTGCTCCTTTAAAAACTGTCCCTTTCAAATTGCCTACTCACCATCTGTTAGGTAAATTTCCTGAAACACAGTGAACGTGGAGGCAGAGATTGTTATAGAGACTATTCCAAATGGCACTGACACCTATATTTATGACATTTCAAAAAGAGTAGGTTAGAGTTGCTTTTTGGGAAAAAAAAAAAAAAAAACAAGCCACTATAGTAACAGCACATCATCCTAGGCGCCCAGTTCTATCTGCTTATGTAAGATGAGAGGGGAGAGAGAGAGACAGACAGACATGTGGGCACTTCTAACTGTGGCCCCAGAAGTTTGAGATTAATTTAAGCACCAATGACCAAAGGGACACATTTGCAGAAGCAGTGCATTCTGGGTTGTAATTTGCAATTCGCCAGAAGGACCATCTTGCCCACCTAGTTGCTTTGGAGGGGACAAAAGCGGAAAGGGACACCAGCTGCAGCTTCAGCCACGCCAGCACCCATGAGACATCGCTCACTCGGTCCCAGGATGGAGCAAGAGAGATTTCTACTCTCAGAGTGTTTGCGCTCCAATTGCTCACAGAGGAGCCTTGAATAAAAACATCCCCATTATTTTGCACTATAATCTACCTCACGTCGAGCCCATAAAACAGTGGTGAGGGGAGATTCTGCCTTTGGACACCCTATTACATAAGCTCTCCACTGAAGTCATCCCTACTCTGTGATTCTTTTTTTAAATATGTTATTCATAGTCAATATTAATTTACATCTAATCGTAGCATTAGCGGAGTATTATTCTGCACAGGCTCAGAAACAAATCTCCAGAAATTCCTCCCTGCTGCTTCTTTGAGGCTGCAAATGCATTGCAGGGCGATTGCAGTGACTTAATTCTAGTTGGCAGCGCCCTGGCCACACACTAATTTCATTAGCCTCAAATTCCTGGATTTGAAAAGCCCACTGGCTGTGCCTCTTCTCATCTCACTTTTCCCTGATCAGAGGAGAGCGCGGGGATTCTCAATGCCTATCTCGGGTCGGCACAAGCAGGCAGGAGCCCCCCAAGTCACAGACACCACACACGCTCAGTCCTGCGCTGCCTGGGCCCCCATTTTCAGAAAAGAGCTTCCCCATTCCTGGCTGGCTCAGAGCAGCACGGCTGGCGTCTAGTACTATCTTAATACTCCCTCCTGCCCCAGCGCAGAGCCCCCACTCCAGTAAATCACTAAGGACTCCTCCTCCCAGCCCGCAAGCACAGCTCACCGTAATTTTTTATCTCAAATGATAGGTTTGGCATGCTCCCCACAGCCACCCACAGGGAGCGTGGAAAAGAAAACTCAAATCTCTGGAGAGCTAAGCAGGCAATCATTTGGAGGAGCTGCGCTTATATAGGACAATCTTAATTGAGCTGAACCCTGCCATGCCAGGAAGATGCCCCTCCTGCTTTTTCCTTGCTCCCTAAATTGATGGTGCCTTTGAACAAAGGGGCCCTGGGCTCCCCTCCTGGAGCTGGGAAGCGGGGACTGGGCTGGCCTGCCTGGAGCTGCTAAGGTCCCAGGCAAAAAGCGCCGCTGGAAGGGCTGTCAGGGGCAGGTCTGTCTGCCCGGCAGGGCAGCGGAACCAGCATGCCCACATGGACGTTCCAGCCAGCTTGCAGCGTCAGCCACAAGTTGGCACATCCCTCCTCCTCCCAGCCTCTTCTCAATAAATGCAGGTGAAAACTGGGGGCTCCGTCTCCCTCAGCTGTTCCCTCCAACATGAATAGCTGCAATTTGCAAATTAGAAGAAAATGACAGTGTTTTCTCTGAATGGTTCTGTCCCAACCCACACTGCTACCACTGGCAATCGGTTCCTCTCCTTCTCAGCCCAGGGGAGCAGCTCCAAGCTCACCAGGCCCCAGGTTCACACCCCAGGGAGCCAGCCCTCGGGAGCCTCTCAGTGTGCCCAGCACTTCCGAGGCTGCCTTATGTAGTCCCTGACATGGAACGCTGCACCTCTCGCCAGTCAGGCCCCTCTGCAGACCTGCCCAGCCTGAGCCAAGAGACAAAAGGCAGCAAAACCATCTCAAAGGAGCCTCCTACCCCAGGGCCCTGGGGAAGGCAGTGAGTGGCCCCAGCGGTTCTTGGGTGCCCCCGGCTCCCCTTCTCCCTCAGCAGCAGGGCCGCCAGGTCGCCTGGCTTTCAGCTCTGACATGGAGGAAGCCTTTCGGGGGTCTGCTGGCAATACCCCAGGCTCCCATGCAAGCAGTGACTCAGAGTGAAGCCACCTCTGGCTTTGCAAGCATCTGGCCTCTCCAGGATGGCACAGTCAGGTGGTGCAGGGCGCCTGCACCTGGCCCTCCACCCCTGCTCTGGCACAGACACAAACTTCACACTCCCGCAAGCTGAGATATCCACAGCCTGCATCTCAGAAGTACCCTCCAGAAAGCCAACACCCTCAGGGAAAGCATTGGAGAGGAAGTCAATTCTCTGAACACGGGTTGCAGAAGGCCCCAGAGCGCCTGAACATCTGGAGAAGGGATTAACTGGGCTGGGTACACTAGGCGGCAGGGAGAGACCTGCGTGGAAGCCAGGATCCTCACAAGACAGAGACAGACCAGAAACTTGGGGGTGGGAATCGAGAGAGGCAGACACTGGAAGGGAGGAAAAAACCAGCATGGAGAAAGAGACGGGAGAAGAAGATATACACGGGGAGAAATAAGAAGGGAAACCCCTGCTCACACAGACCGAAACTCGCTTTCTTAAGCCCAAGCCATCCGCGGAAAGCCAATTCGGCGCGGAGCCCGCGGCAGGCTGCGGAGCCTGCGGGGCCAGCTCTGCAGTGGCACCCCGCTCCGCCGCCAGGTCCGCGGCTCCCGTTCGCGCCCGCGCCCCTCGCCCTCCGGCTTCGAGCAGAGCGCCCGGCCTCGCTCCGCTCAGCCCCTGCCTGCCCCGGCGGGGAGCCTCGCTCAGCTCCGGAAGCGTCCTCGGGCAGAAGACCCGGCGGGTGGGCCGCGTTAGCGAGGTCGTGGGAAAGGATGGGCGGAGGGAGGAGGCAGGAACGCGATGTGGCTTCTCAGTCAGCATGAGCTCCCGGCAGCGGCAGCAGTGGGGAGCCGATCGCCCAGCTCCAGCCAGGGGCCGGACTGCAAACGCCTTTGAGGTGGTGCAGACCGCTGCCCTGAGCAAACCACCTGGGGGACAGGTCTGTGCTCCCCCTCGGGGAGCGCCCCCGCGCTTCCGCCCCTCGCCCCGCGGGGACAGGCTACAGGTCGGGGAATCCACCCGGAGAGAGGAGGGCAGTTCACATCCGCACGTAAGAGAAGACCCAGCCCTCGGTTTGGGAAGCGTCTCCCTAGCTCTTCTGGAAAATTTCCCCGGGAGCTGCGGCTGGCGGGCGGCTGGGGCTGGAAGCCCGGGAGTTGGGAGATGCCCAGTTTCCAGGCGTCTTCTCGTTTTTCATATTCCACGCGCCCCACGGGCTCTCACGGGAAGAGCCCCGCACTTTTACAAGCCCGTTTCGGACCATATTTCACTCTAATGCAAGCCCATTTAAATCATCGCCTTGTTTTTCGCAGATTGCTTCTTGTAAATGGGGCCATAAATCCAGAGTGTCAAGCCGGGTGGAGCGGAGCGCGGAGGGGAGAGATGGAAGGGAAATGAACCGAGCAGGGAAGGTACCTTCTGGGTGGGAGGGATTCGGCAGGATCTCCTGGGTGGGAACGCGAAGGCGCCCTGACCCCGCGCCTGAGGCTGCGAGCCAGCCTTCGGGATCTGGGGCGCGGGGAGCACGGCGCGCTCTGCCCCGCAGGGAGCGCCCCCCTACCTGGAAAAGCCTCAGGATGTTGGCTACCATGATGGAGACCGAACTCCCCGAAGCCCCAATCACTCCAACTACTTTCTCCGGCTTGACGAACACGGGGGGCTCGCCGTTGGTGCAGCGCACGTCGGAGGTGTCCTTCTGGATGAGCGCCTGCACGAAAGTGAGCGACTGCTCGAGCGCGTAAGTGTCCCTGGAACAAGTGTCCAGGATCCGCGCGCCCAGCGTCACGTTGGGCAGCAGGTTGGGATCGCTGTTGATCTGGTCCAGGGCGTAGAGCATCGCCTCCAGCCTGTGGATCCCGTTCTCCCTCTTGATGTCGCCGCAGGGCGCGCCGCTGGGCCCCTTGGCGTGCACCGGGAAGAGCCCCCCGAGGGTGACGTCCCCCTCGATCCGGATGGAGTGCGGGGCGTACATCTCCTGGCCGCGCGCCGCCGCCAGCGCGCACAGCAACACCTCCAGCACGCAGCAGGGGAACTTCATCAAAGTCACGGCGCGGAGCAGCCTCCCCAGCCGGACCATGCTGCTCCGGCTGCGGCGGCGGCAGCGCAGGAGGGGACGGCGGCGGGCGCGCCGGGGTCCGGGCCCGGGGGGCGAGCTCCCTCCCGGGCAGCCGGGGGCTCCGGCGGGCTCGGCGGGCGGGGGCGCCGGGGAGGGGCGGCCGGCGAGGGTGGGGGTCCCGCGGCGCCGTGCGCTCTCGGGGTCGCCGGCCCGCGCGCCGGCTGCGCTCCTCGGCCGGCCGCTCGCGCGCTCCCACAGCCCGGCACTGGGGAGGGCACGGATCGCTATCGCTTTAAATGGTCGCTCGGCTCCTCGCCGCCTCCTCCCACTCCCTCCCTCCCTCGCGGGCCCGCTCCCCACCCTTGCTGCGCCGCCCTCCCCACCGCTTTGCATCATCACGCAGGGAGGGGCTGCGTGCCGAGTGGGGGGCGGGGGGCGCGGGGACTGCCTGCGATTGGGAGTTTCGCGGTCCCCAGGGAATCCAGGGATCGCGGGGCGCCGGCGAGGGCTGAGCGCCTGCCCCCGGCTCACCCAGGCGCCGCCGGCTCCTCCGCTGCGCCCACACCCGCGCCGGGCACGGCGGCCGGCAGGATGGGGCGGGAGGCAGGGGCTGGCAGCGCCCCGCCCGGAGGTCCCGAGCCCCCGCCGGCTGCTGGGGAAACGTGAGGGAGTCGCGAGGCGGAGAAGGCGGCGGTGCCAGGCGCGGGGAGACCCCGGGCCCCTCTGCGGCTCCATCTGTGCCCGGTTTTGCTCAGACAGACACACAGTCACGCCGGAGCTCGAATTCCGACCTAAAGAGCCTCCGGCAGGGACTTCAGCGGGCAGGGAGGGGCCAGCCCAGGGGTGGGGGGGGGGGGACACGCTAGGAGAGGAAGCTCAGCCTGGGTTTTCTGGGGTGACTGGGGCCGGCGCTTGAGCAAGTGGCCGCGATCCCCAGCAAATCTGCGGCGCATCCTCGGACTCGCCCCCTTTCTTCCTTTCTTCGCCTGAGGTGGAGCAGCGGACGCCGCAGAGCGCACTTTCTTCCCGGGCGCTGACAAGTGTAAGGCTCCCCTCCCCGTTCCGAGCCGCCTCTGGACTCCGGGGGGCGGGTTCGCGCTGCGCTGGGAGCCGCTGGGGAGAGGGGGCAGGACGGAGAGAGCGGAGGTCGCAAGGCTACCCCGGGTGCCGGTGCCCTTCTCTCGGGAGGCAGATTTGGGGACAGGGTCTGGATGCCGCAGCTGTCGCGCGGGCTTCAGGAAGCTGATTTCTGAGGAGGCCTCGCTCTGGCCAGGCCAGCCCTGTTAGGCCCCTGGAGCAACAAGTGGCCTCATTCCAGGGAGGGAGGGGCAGACTCTGTCCCTGCGGCCCAGGGGACCTGGAGGTTGACTTAACTCTCCAGGCTTTGCTGGAGGCCCGAGACTGCAGCTACAGAAGAGGGTGGATGCAGAACCAGAAAAGCCTGTGTTGCTAATGTGCTAGAGAAAATGTCCCCAAAACACGAGGCCCCAGAATTCCCAGGAGGTTTGGCTGGCTGTGTCTCTCTGGCCCTGCTGGCCTGGGGGCTTCTGCTTCCCCCAGGGGTCATGTGAGAGTGAACAGCTGCTCTCCAGGACCTCCAAGTCTCTGTTAAGCAGGCCTGGGCCCCTGGCCGAGGGCTCCTTTTAGACCAATGTCCCCGGAGCTTCCCAAGAGAAGGCCAGTTTGCTGCTCACCAAAGAACACTGCAAACGTTTCCTAGTGGAGGGACCTTTTCTTCTTTTTTCTTGCTCACCATGTATTCCTCTTCCTTGCAGGGAGAGTTTGTCGACTGCCCCAGCCCTCCTCCCTGCTCCCTGTCGTCTCCTCTGGTTTGAGAACAGTCCAGGCCTGGCTGCTAAGAGCGGGATCCTTGTGGGCACAGTGATGAGTTCTGCAGTAACCAAGACCCAGGGGACAGTCTATCCCCCAACCCCTAGCTGTGCCAGGGCCTTCCTCATGAATGGGGACCTATTGAGGCCCCAGAATTAAAGGCACAAGAGAGGAGAAAAGAGAGAGAAAGAGGGGCCTGATGGCTTCTGGAGCTTTTTTCGATTAGACAGTATTATCTCGGGGAGGTCTGAGGCCAGAAAGTCCTCTTCTGACTCACCTGGTCTACACTAGATCACAAAGGGATCTGCTAGAGTGGTGATGGAGATCTACCCCGGCGAGGTCACGTGGCTAATGTGGACCGGGGAGCAAAGCAGGTCTCACAGCAGAAAGGCGCGCCCGGGGGGCAGGCACTGAGCTGGGGTTCAGTCACGGATGTGGCAGGTCTGGCCTGTAGCCTGTTTTTAATTTAAGGCTATCTATTAGAAATCGGGTGACAAAAACATTTGGTGATTTGACTTTTCCTCTGCCCCCCATTCCACACGCCATTTTCCTTTGGCTTCCTGGGGTCGCCCGTGGCCAAGCCTGGGAGTTACTGACCTCTCCTCTGGCCAGCACTAAGGGTGACTCTTGGTGCCCGGGACACACTCCTATAGTGAGTGAATCAGCTGGCTCTGCCCTCCCCCACTGCCTCGCGTGACCGTGACTGCAGAGACGAAGGCAGACAAATTGCTGTCCTCTTAGCCATGGCGCACAGACTGGGGCGCTCAAAGGCTAATTAGCAGATTTGGAAATCATTTTGCTTTACAAAAATTGCATAAGACGAAATGCTCTAACCTTGAAACTCTTGGTCGCCTCTCAGGCAAGGCTGTGATGAAGCCTGGCTGACTCAAGGGCCCCTCCCTGCACCCACATGTACCCGTTTGCCACAGGTCAGCAGGGGAGGCTGGGGCCAGGTGCCAACAGCACCTGAGCCGCAAGGAAAGAGTGACCTGGCACCAGAGGGCCAGGAAAGGGATGCCCAGTTGTAAAATCGACAGACACCCAGTGCAGGTGGCACCTAGTTCATCCGCGCGCTTAGCCGCACTGCACAGGAGCTGGACACATCAGCTGAACTTGATGGAGACCTAGCGGCATGGCTTTTGTGTTTCTGGAGATTCTACAAAAAGGAAAATCTTTGTATAAGATTGGTTGACCTTCAACTGGACCAGTTACTGTTCCAGGGTGAGAGTTAATTGGTGGGGAATCTACTTTTAGGTACAAAAATTACTTTATAAAAATGTGTTTACAGACTTGGTTCTGTTAAGTCATTGATCTGTATTCAGTTACTGAAGTGAAGGTCTCAGTATGAATTTATAATCTTAGTGCTGTTTTCTTAATCATATCAGTTTTTTTTCCTGTTCTCCCCTGCCCGTCATCTTCTGCAGCAAATGTCGCTACGTTCAATTTTCTCTCTATTAATTTCAATCCAGTTTGTAACTCACAGTTGCTCCCTTTAATCGCTGCTACCTCCACCCCCCACTGCCGCTAACAAGCTGGCTTTCTATCCACCTTCCAAGTGTATCCTCGGGAGGACCGGTGTGACGCTTTAAGACCTACACGCTTCCATTTACACTGAACTTCTTTTTTTTTTTTTTTAATATATATTTTTATTGTTATTTATGTCTTTTACATTTTGTATTCCCCTAGGGTAGCCCACCACCAATTCACCCGTGATCCATCTCCATGGTCCCTTGTGTTCTTTTCTATTCCATTTTGTGCCC
>PVIJ01019098.1:0-24450 GCA_004024925.1 Scalopus aquaticus
CATCCCTTGTTCATGGATTGGAAGGATTAACATTATCAAAATGGCAATCCTACCAAAAGCAATTTACAGATTCAATGCTATTCCAATAAAAATCTCAATGACATTCTTCAAAGAAATAGATCGACTACTGATGAAATTCATATGGAACCACAAAAAACCTCGCATAGCTAAAGCCCTACTAACTAAAAAGAAAGAAAACAGAGGAATTTCACTCCCTGATTTCAAATTATACTACAGAGCCATAATAATTAAAACAGCATGGTACTGGAACAAAAACAGACAGAAAGACCAATGGAACCGAATAGAATACCCAGAATTAAAGCCACATATCTATGAACAACTAATCTTTGACAAAGGAGCAAAGAAAATGCAGTGGAACAACGACAGTCTATTCAATAAATGGTGCTGGGAAAACTGGACAGCCACATGCAAAAAAATGAAGCTAGACTACTACCTCACACCCTGCACAAAAGTCAACTCAAAATGGATAAAAGACCTGGATGTAAGACCTGCATTGAGATTTCTAACCTCAATCTTCATACTTAATATACTTGGTATGAAAAACATGAACCAGCATTTCCCAAGATTTAGTAGTGTCATATTACACTAGGCCAAAAAAAAAAAAAAGCTAGATATGAGAATCTTGCAACTTAACTTCATATATTAAAATTTACTGAAAGAAAAATACTCACCAGAAGCCAAGTCTCACTTTAAACTCCCACTGGTCACTCCCCCCTACCACTGACTTCCTAACACACATGTGCATATTCTTTGCCAATGATTTTTTTTCTCAATCATGCCTTAAACTTCAGAGACTGGGTTTTTTCAGCCTCTTCATTCTAAATCTAAGTGGGATTTTTAATAACTTCATAACTCCAAAATTTGAGTCCAATACAAGGTCAAATATAAAATGATTTATCTGCTTGATTATGCAAAGGTAAAGGGAATAACATATCTGCAATACTTAATGCAATAATAAAATTTTATCAATTCTAAATCTGAATTTCATAGCTCTAGATAATTATTCTAGCATATTGTTTTCTTACCATGGCTCAAAAGAGAGTTCTTCGCTGTTTCAGAGTTTCTTCACTCTATCATTTCAGATGCTGGATTATGAACAAATGCCTAATATCCACCTTAGTATTGGAGTTAAAAACCAAGCTGAATTTCACCACTCAGTTGCCTCTCAATTTCGAATGCACTCAACCCCTGTGAGAATTCAGGTTGTTAATGTGAGAGAAGGACCCTCATTTCGTCCAAATTCTATGACTTTCAGTCTGCGAGATGGAGGAGTAAGAGGGGATTCTTTATTGAATTATGTACTTGGCACATACACAGCTGTAGATTTGGACACAGGAAATCCTGCAACAAATGTCAGGTACTGTAAACACTTTGCTCATGTTGGAGTGATAGAGCACAGTCCTGGTTAGTGTTAATTGTGAGGGATGTGCTACTGAATGTGGGCAGAAATACATTGGGGGATTTTGTTTTGCTTTTTTCTTTTAGAAGATTATTGAGGCATTGACATTTCCTCCAAATTTTAATAGTATTTAGAGCCTGTAAGGGCTCCAACTGGTTATGGGTTTTGTTGAGAGAGTAATTGCAAGATCAAAGAGACACCTACAGTTACTCTGTCTCTTTGATCTTTTGTGGCCAATTGTACCAACCTGGGCCAAGATGAGTAAGCAATTTTGTAAACAATCAGTCACTAATTTTATCCTTGAAACCTTTGTTATCTATGACTTTGGGGCTAACTTCAACCCTCTGTTTAATCTAAGAAGGGAGGGGGGAAATAACAGAAGAAGCTAAAATACAGGTGTTTCAGAAATTTGATGAGCATAAAAAGAGTCAGAATTAGAGTAAAAGAAAGATAGACATGTTGAACACATTGTAGTCCTTATAGGTCTTAAATTGCTAACTTTGATATAAGCATAATAATGAACTCATTTATTTAAAAACAGGTATATCATAGGACAAGATGCAGGTAGCTGGTTAAAAGTGGATTCAAGGACTGGTGAGATACAATTTTCTAGGGAATTTGATAAGAAGTCAAAATATATTACAAATGGGAAATATACAGCAGAGCTCCTGGCTATAGATGGTAAGAAAATTTATTTTCAGTCTTATGAAATTATTATTATTAAATATAAATATTATTTAATGTCAATATTGATTAACTCAAATAAAATACATCATTTAGTGGTATCCGCAAGACTTACAGAGAGTTCTAAATACCTTAGATCAAGAACTGAATTCAGTATTCACTTACAACCAAAATTTACATTTAGGTCATTGTTTATTTCACCTACTTCCAAAAAAGAATTGTATGAGAATTGGAGCATAAAGCATAAAAGGAAAATATATATATCAATATAGATAAAATTTAGTTTCTAATTATGGTTTCTTCTTTTGAGACAGTTAATTTATAGAGTACATTATGAATTTTTACTTCAACGAAGTGCCACAAGGGGAGCCTACAGGTCATTTGGGAATGACCTGAGCATATCTAGTGTCCAAAGAAATAAAAATATTTTGAGACACTAAAACTGAGTGACAATGAGAGGCCTTTGTGAGTGGTGCTTCTTTAGTCATGTTGTCTGAAATAAGATTAAGAATACAAGAAAACACAACGCTATTCCAACTTTGAGGCGTAAAGTAAAAAGCACAAATGCACTGATTTAACATGTAATTGGCTGCTTCTCATGGGGAAAACAATCTACTAAGCATTCCTCTTGGGGAGTAACAACAGGAGTTCGTTTATTTATCAATAGTTAATTATTCTCTGGAGAAATTCATTGGAAATCAGCTACTATAGGACCGAGCAATAGAAAAAGGCCAGTAAGCAGAAAAGAAGGAAGAAAATAGATGACCTAGATATATACCTAATTGAAGATAGGTAATGTGGTTTGCATTAGTTTATATCTGAATTTTACAATAGGCAAAAAAATAAATGGGCAGCATAAGATTTTAAAATAATCCATAACATACAAGCACAATTTAATTTGCTCTTTATCTTATGAGTGTCACTTTGAACATCTTGATCATTTACATAAACAATATACGCTTATTTGTTATGAGTATTTTGAAAGGTCTGTTCTTAAAAAGGATTCTAGCCATGATAATCACAGTCTATGTCTAAATATTAGTGATATGTGAAAACTTACCAAAACTAGAGTAAAATTATTCGTTTCAAGTAAATAAAGAGGGAGGAAAAAGTGTTATTAAAATGTGCTGACAGAAAACTAAAAACAAAGGTCATTGTCTGCCTGGTCACCAAAGCAGACTGTCTGCACTGGCCAGAGCCATCCATATGGTTCTGATAAGGGCAATCCGGTGAAGAGGTGGAGCTCTGTGGCTGACAAATGTCGTCGCCAGCAAACACTGTCAGCAACAGCTTGAACTTTATCATATCACGAAGAAATATGAAAGTCCCAGAATATCAGAGAATGACACAGAAAGCAAATCTTTGACATAATCTGATGTCTGTTTCATGAAAACTTGAGTCTAGGAAGGCCACTGAATAAGGTACAAAACCTCATAAGAAATGGAGATAGGCTCATTTATTATCAATCAATTTACTAAGTTTGTAATTAATTTACAGCTTAAGCAAGAAGTCTTTTTTTTAAGATTTATTTATTTATGCATACAAGCTAGGGTACAGGCCAGAGGCGTGGGGCGGCGAGAGGGTTCACCAGAGACAGAGTGGGGAGCAGAACAGGCAGATGGATGGAAATACACTGCTGAGGGGAGCAGCTGACGAGGTAGGAGAGGTCTTTGGAGCCTGCCATGTGGAAATCTCCCCGGCCCGGCATTGAACTCATGTTGCTGCTGCCTACAGCTCCACAGCGCAGGGCTTAACCGCTGCGCCATCAGGGAGCCCCCCGAATAAGCAAGAAGTCTTAAAAAGTTCATTAGTCTCTCAAAAAGTGATCTTGTAAAATACCTAGAAATGATAATATTCTTTTTTAAATAAGGAAGCTAAACATCTTTACAAGTTAAAGGTAAAATAAAATATTAACATTAACAAAACATAAAGTTAAAAATAAAGTGGACTAAAAGTCCACTCCCATTTCCTGGTACAATGTGCTCTCTAATAAACTATAACCCAAAATTTGTTTCAGTGAGTGAAGGGGGAAAGAGCTAGATTTGTATTTGTTTTAATAAAACAAATATATTCTAAAACATATTTTAAAATGTACATTTATATTTTAAGAAATGCCATTTCAGAGAGAAATAGCATCTAATGGATAGGATGAAAATAAACAGTGAATACAGAAAGAAAATCTGCATAATTATTTACTTTCAATTGTGGTGTTTTTGTTTGTTTTTTGTTTTTTCACAAAGATTCAATAGCATCCTATGAATGTAAGCTCTAGGCCGGTCTGGAATCTTATTTATGGGAACAAGAAGGGAATAAAAAGCAGTAAACATTCCTGAAGGAAGGACATTTCATGTTGCACATTAACTTGTGTAGAAGTTAGCAAGATGAGAAATATTTTAGGAAGAGTGAATAGAATGTGCAGGAGTCTTGAGTTAGGAAGAGACTTGTCCAAAGAACTACAAAGGAGTCAGAGTAGAAGGTAGCAACCAAAGGCAAAAGTGACTTCAGGACCTCCCTGGTGGTGCAAGGGTTAAAATCTCAGCACTATGAAACTATCACCAGCCACTGTGGCATGAGTTCAATCCTGGCCAGGGAGCTGACCCATATGGCACAGCAGACCTCTCCTGTCTCACCTGCTGCCCCTCAGCAGTGTATTTCAGTCAGTCCACCTGTTCTGCTCCCCACTCTATCTCTGGTGAATCTTCTCACCCCCTACACCTCTGGCCTACACCCCAGTCTTGTAAGCATAAATAAATAAAAATAAAATATTTTTTAAAAGTGACCTCAGGTTGTTGAAATAGGAATCTCTCATGCACCGTTTCAGGGGTCATTCATCCTGTTTCTATCTTCTGTAGGATATGAGAAAAAATTTTCAACCTGTCTCAAAACCCATGATGCTTTTCTGTTTCAGATGGTTCTGGGAAAACAGCTACAGGAACGATATGTATTGAAGTCCCTGATGCTGACGATTACTGTCCAGTTATATTTGCAGAAAGTGTCACGACCTGCATTGCCTCTCCATCCACCCTTATCTATGTTAGTGATCACTCTTTTGGGGCTCCCTTTACCTTCTGTGTTGTCGATAAGCCAGCAGGGACTGCTGATCTATGGAGTATCAGATCGATAAACGGTAAGCAAAATACAAAGTTTCTCATACTCTAAGACCAAAAGCAAAAACAACTGCCAGGTAATTAATGAGGTCATAGTAATACTTTATATCACCAATTTCATGATTCTTGTCATATTTATATTAAATGAAAAAAACTTTCATGTACACACTTAAGCTATTGGAAAATTATGATTTTTTTTCTTTTTTTCAGTTTTTCGCCATGTTTTTATTTATTTACTTATGTAACAATACCCACCACCAGAGCATCCATCACCCTTCACCATACACCCATTAAGCCATCTCTCCCCTTTATTCCCATCCCTACCTATCCCTCCAGTAACCTCAACTCTGCGGTTATATATCCAGGGCTTGTTTTGGTTTAGTTTTGTCAGTGTCTTTGGTTTATTTCTCTATATTCCAAAGATGAGTGAAATCATCCAGTATTTGTCTTTTCCCTGCTGAGTTATTCATTTATTCACTCAGGATGATGCCCCTCCCCTTTTTTAATATCTGAGTAGTAACCCACAGTGTATATATACCACATTTTCTTAATCCTCTCATCTACCATTGGGCACTTGGGTTCTTTCCATAACTTGGCTATTATAAAGAGTGTTACAATGAACATATGAGCGCATATATCCCTTCAAATTGGTGTTTTCATATTGTTTGGGTAGATATATGGAGCAGAATTGCTGGATATATGTTAGATCTATTTAAATATTTGGAAGAACCTATTTGGAGGAACCTCCATATAGCTTCCCACAGGGACTGGATTAGTCTATATTCCCACCAACTGTATATGAGGATTCCTTTTTGCCACATCCTCTGCAAAATTTGTTGTTTCTGGTTCTTGAGGTTTTTTTTTTTTTTAATATGGGCCATTTTCACAGTCATGAGGTAGTTTATCTTTGCAGTTATAATTGCCTTTCCCTGATGATAAGTGATGTTGAACATTTTTTCATGTGCCTTCTGGCCATCCATATGTATTCTTTGGAGACATGTTTAATTTTTCTCTTCAGTCCATTTTTTATTGGATCATTTGTTTTCTTTTTCTTGAGTTGCATGAGCAATTTGTATATTTTGGATATTAGTCCCTTGTCAGATATATGACATGCAAGTATTTTCTCCCTTTTGGTAAGATGTCTTTTCACTTTAATGATAGTTTCACTGTGCAGAAGTGAAAGGAGCTCCCACTGTTCCTACATTTTCTTTCTCTCTCCCTCTCGTGTGTGTGTGTGTGTGTGTGTGTGTGTATTTCGTGTGTGTGTGTGTGTGTTTCTGAGATACTCATTATTCTTATGTTGATTTCTTCATGGTATTCAGGAGTTCTCTACCTGCTTCTTAATTTTCCTTATGTCTCATTTCTCTCTTCTTCTTTTACCTGGATCCTAAGTGCGTTACTATCTTGAGGGTCGCCAATTTGATCTTCTGTTTGAACTGTTCTATTTAGAAAGCTTCCTCTAGAGATGTTGATCTCATTTATTGAGCTCTTCACCTCAATATTTAATAGGGAAATACAATCTTCCATCTTTTTGAGTTGTTCTCACCCTGCAGTGTCATATTCTGCTGATGTCTTGTATTTCCATGTGTTAACTAAAAATTACTGTCAAACTAAATTTTGTAAATGTTTTATCTATACTGTGATTATAAATAGTAGTACATAAATATCAGTTTACATATGATCAAATTGAAATAAGTGATTAACTTACCAGATGTCATAACTCTCTATTCTGTATTAATTTAGTCTAGTCACTCAATGTCTCTGAGATTTGGTTAGTCCATAGATACATTTACACATTTTCTACTTACTTAGGAGCACATAGGACCAATGAAGTCACTGTTATAAAGAGTTATGTGTGGGCCTTCCTGGTGGCCTAGGGGTTAAATTTCACTCTATCACCACTACAGCCTGAGTTCAATCCCTGACCAGTGAGCTAACCCATATATGGTGCAACAGACCTCTCATGTCTAACCCGCCACTTCCCTTAGCAATGTATTTCAGTAGATCTGCCTGTTCTGCTCTCTACGCTGTCTCTGGTGAACCTCTCAACCCCTGTACCCCTGGCTTACACCCCAGTTCTTCCATACAAAAATAAACAAATATATATATATATATATAATATATATAAAATATAAACTAAAGAGCTATGTGTATAGATGTATTTGTAAATGTAAATATTTAAATCCAAATTTCCCAATATTATAAAATTATTAGTAAAATTGTGCAAAATTAGTAAAATTAAGAAAATGTGGTATATATACACTGTAGGAAAAAGGGTAGGGGCATCATCCTGAGTGAATAAATTATTAGTAAATTATTAGTAAAATTAGTAAAATTTAGTAAATTAGTAAAATTTACTAAAATTAGTAAAATTATTAGTAATTAGTAAAATTATTAGTAAATTAGTAAAATTAATAAAATTATCATTTAAATATAGCACTATACAGCATTAAAATTAGAATTGTGATGTATTTAGATACAAAATATTGCATAAACCCACATTTATAAAGTGAAAAACAGATCCCAAAGTAGCATGTGTGTTTGCGTTAACAGTTACAATGCAGTAATGACTTTCTAACATTCATTTCAAAACTGAGAGTATATTTCAATTTATTTGTCTCCTCCTCTTCCCTTCCTTTTCAGCTACCTCAGCGATCCTGACAGCAGAGCAGCTTTTACTTCCTGAAGTTTACCAAATTCCAATCGTAGTGAAGGACAGCCTTAACAGAGCATGTGAAATGCCACAGATCCTGCAGATAGAGGCCTGTGATTGTGACAACGACCACATGTGCCTGTACTCCAGCACCACAAACATCTACAACTCAGTGACCAATGACATATATGTCACTGATGATCGAGTTGGGGGTTCCAATGTTGGCCTTGGACGGACAGGGATTGGCATGATCATTCTTGGTCTCTTACTGCTACTTTGTAAGTACCAGACTGAATCCCTCTTGTCAGTCACTCTTCAGAATAAGAAATGAATGAAGCTCAATGGGATAATTAGGTTCATTTAACCATTTCTTTTTTGCTATCTACACTAATTTTTATAGAAATTGGGGAAAGCACTATGGGACTGCTAAGGACATGAACTTCTTCAATAATGACAACTAATAAGATCTGGGATTAGTGAGAGTCATAAAGATAGGGAATATACGCAATATACATATATATAACTAATACAGCAAAGCTTTAAAGTAAATCTACAATGAAAATTTCAGCAAATGCTTTAAGAGTAAAGAAGCAAGAGTAATTGGACCAAAGGAGAGGTTGGGGAAGTCTCTATGAGAGAAGTGCCTTGAGTCAGGCCCCAAAACTGAGACTTTTCTTAGGAAGACTTTTGTTTGTTTGTTTGTTTTTGTTTAGATTTGTTTAAGAAAGAGAGTATTTTAAAGGCAGATTTGGACAAAAGAATAGCACAAACACACAAGGAAAGGTTTGGAAGGGCAGAGCACACTCAGGAAGTAGAGAGGGAAAATGTAGGCAAGAAGCCATCACACAGGAACAGTCAGGATGTGCTGTACATTCTGGGCTTCCATCCAAAGGCAGTGGGGAGTCAATGAGGACACGTAAACTCAGGGGGTGCTCGTTCTGGTGTAGTAGGAAGCAGGGAGAAGAGCCTAGAGAATTTGTCACTAGCCTCTGCATAAGTTTCTGAACCAGGACCATGGCATAGGACTGGCAAGGTCCCTAAGGAAACATTCCAAAAAGGGTCCTTCTCTTCTGATGCCATTTTTTAAAATATGTATATCCTCAAAGGAGAAACGTGTCATGCATTCTATGTCACCCCCTTTAATACTTAGGTTTTATGGAGATCAAAAATTGGAATCTAAAATTAAAGATGAAAATAAATTCTAAATTCTTCAAACTACAATGTTAATATATTTTGATAGATGATGATTGCAAACTGAAATGTTACCATTCTAAAGTATAAAAATAACAACAAAATTTTGGTCACTTTCTTAAAATAATCTCAGTTTTAAAGGTTATACAGAGATCATGATTTCTCACAAATATATTAGTGACATTTTCCCAAAACATTACTCTACAGCAACTGAATAGCGGTGTCAGCTTACCTTTAATATCTGGTTCTCAAACCTAGCTATACATTGTTGGAATTACATGAAGGTCTTTAAAAATTACTCATGCCCAAGCAGGAGGACTCAAGATGAGGCCCAGATACGGGCAATTTTAAGTCCTCTAATGAAGATAGTGAGCAGTTCAGGGCTAAAAACCCACAATCAGCAGCACTTCTAGCAGGTTAGCACTCAAAATTTCATGACTCTTCCTGACCTGACCAGGAGTGTATGAAAGCTGTTAAACTGACTAGAATAAAAGGGGGGATTCCTTTATGGAAAAGGCATTGTTCTCAATGGAGAATCCCAGGGTCCAGTATGGAGGGGGAGGGACAGTGTCATGCTGGGGGAAAGGATTCCATCACAGGCTTTAGATTCCCAAAGGGTCTCCAATGAAAACTTTTCATCTTAGCTCCTACTAAGATTATTCATATGGTAACTGTATTCAGTAAGTGCAAAAAACATGCATTTCCTTTGCCAGAGAGCACCTCTGTTAGACAGAGTGCATGCCCATGATGACGCTGACCTCATACACACCAAAATTCACTAAAACACAGTGTAAGTGAAGCAGTTGTCTAGAGACTACGAATGCTAGTTCTTTTCCAGAAGATTCTCTGGAAATTTAAGATGACCTTTTGTTGTTCATGATGCAGATGGAAAAATGCCAAACTAACAATTTTAATCAATAGAAGCCCTGTTTTCATAGTTTTGAATTTTCTTCTGTACCTCTAACCCATTCAGTAGAATTCAAGTAACGTTAGAAAATTTAGAAAAGTATAAAAAAGCAACAGAGTGGATTTAGAGAACTTAACTGGGTATAATTTAGAATCTTAGAAAAGCTTTAAAATAATAAATGTAAAAAGGTCATTTTAGCGTCTGATATTTGATTGATTTGATTAAGTTTAGTGGGTGATTATAATAAGGGTTGAAGATCATGTCTCTAGTTCCTATAAATTAAACCTGTATCCAGTCTTCTTCTTGTGTTGTTTGGTTACATGGGTATGCAAATACATCTAACATCCACGGACGTGTTCTTATGTATTCTTATGTATTTACACACATACAAATCTAGGTACCAGAGCATATACACATGTAATGGAGGTAAGTACATATTTATTCATGTACACAATATGTGTATTCCCCCATATGTATAAATTTACAAATACTACACACACAATTTTGTGTATATGCATAAGCATGTATTAGACATAGATAAATGTACACACATGTATATGAGTAGTTAGGAATCAGAAACTTGGATTTAAACCTTGCATCTACCATCAACCAGTCAGGAGTCTTGGTCTAGAGCAAAGAAACGAGTTTATTTTCCTAATCTATCAGTAAGGAAAAGCCCAATTACATAATCTTAAACTCCCTCTATTTCAACTCTGATGGTCTGGGATCTGGTGGGTGGCTGGGTTTATAAATCTGTGTATACCCAATTCTTCAGAGGAAAACTTATGATTTTACATTTGTATTTATCCCTTTGACTCTAAATATTGGCACATTTTCCAAAAAAAAAAAAAAAAAAGATATTCAATGACTTCCTAAGTTGAGCAATATGTGTTAACTCTTTTCACTTTCTTGGGCAGTGTCACCGCTATTGCTGCTCATTTGCTGTTGCAAACGAAGACGGTCAGATGGTCTGGGGACAAGGTTTGCTCCCGTGCCCGAGGGGGGAGAAGGAGTGATGCAGCCTTGGGGAATCGAAGGCGCCCAGCCGGAGGACAGGGTGAGTGGGCTGCCCGTTTCCAGAGAAGCGTGGGGTCTCAATGGAATGGAGCATGTCTTGACAATTATACAGAATGAAGAATTAAAATGTATCAATTTTCAAATATTTAACATAAAGCATTCACTTTAAAAATCTTTTTTTTTATCTTTTCAGGATGTGTCAAATATATGTGTACCAATGACAGCCTCTAATACCCAGGAGCGTATCGATTCCTCTGGTCAGTGTACACCAAAATCTGTTTTTCTTTTTAAGTTACTCAACCAGACAAATCTCTACAGTAAACTAGAACCAGAAAGTTTAGGTCTGACTGCCAGCTCTACCACTTAGTAGTAATAAGTTCTTGGGCAAGACACTTAACCTCTCTGAGCCTCAATTTTCTAATCTTGAAATTCAGCTTATCATGTTACCTACTTCAAAATGTTGCTGCAAGAAGTAAGTGAATACACACACACTCACACACACATATATGTTATGAGTCTGTATTTATATATCAAAAATATACATTAGAATAGGACAAAATAAGTGCTACTGTAGCTATTATTTGTAATACAAACTTGAAAGCTGTTCAAAAAAGAGAAACAGCATGTACTTCTAATAATACACTGAAGAAATTTTCTTAAACTTATGCACACACTTGCCTCACTATTCTTAACACTCTCCGAATTTAGTAGTCCCACACACAGCTAAGTATACTGGAAAATACGCAGCTATTCAGCAACAATTGAACAAGAGAGGTCACCTCACTCACTTCAGAACAGACCTAAGACTTTTCAGGAATGGTTCCTTGTTCCCAAATCAGACTCTGGACACTCTTGTGAACACCAGTTCTCTATCCATGGCCTGGATGAATGAGGACTGTGAGTTTCAGTCTCTGCAAACACACTGTCTGCTGTAGAATGTTCCAGAGTGGATGCAAGCCCTCTCAGATGGCTAGAGGGACCTTGCCACAGGCAGCAAAAACTGGAACTAGGGCAGGCACAGCATCCTCCCTCCTCTTAGCTACTTCTACACCTTTAACTTTAGGGGAGAAGCTTGTGCAAATGTGAAGGCTGAGTCCAACACCTGACTCCCTCTGTACTGTTCACTTATTTATCAACAAGCATGGAAACTGCAGGTCTTGTGTGCCTGCCTGCCTAGCTGCCCAGCACGACCTGCTCTGTTGTGTGGTATGCCCAGCAGACATTGGCTGGAAATGTTTTACGTGGATAAACAATGCAGACAACTGCAGCACTGTTACATTTCCTTTCAGAAATCTACACTAACACCTATGCTGCCGGAGGAACGGTTGAAGGGGGTGTGTCAGGAGTGGAACTCAACACAGGCATTGGGGCTGCCACCGGGCTGGTGGCTGCAGGAGTAGCAGGAACCATGAGGAGGCGGAGTTCAACGCTTGGGATGCAGTGGGAATATGCAGACACCGGCCTGAACATGGCTTTCTTGGACAGCTATTTCTCTGAGGTAATTCCCCTGCACTCAGTGACATAAAATAGTATGGGGCCGCAACAATAATGATGATGATGACAATGGCAATAAGTTCTTCTGAAATCAATTCAGTTATTCTTAACCCTATGCCAGTCTTGAATTAAAAAATTTCACTTCTTCAATACAGAAAGCCACTTGCCAGAGCTTACAGATTGAGCTGACACAGCACATCGCAGTATTGCGAAGAAGGCCAGCACCCATCATTCCCCACTTTTTCCATGTTTCTGCTTCTGTTTCCATCTGGTTAGCCCACTTTTTTTCCCCAGCAACAGTAAAACAGGAGGATCCCGATTAAGAGGAAAATATGTACTTGTGTCTTTCCTGCTCTGCAGGTGTTTCCAATAGAAAGAAAAAATAATGCATAATAATGTAAAGGATATATATATCCTTTACAGGATAAAGGATATATATATATATATATATATATATATATATATATATGCAGGATCGGGGAGGGAAGAGAGTTACCAATCAAGGCAGAGCGTCACCATGACTCGGACACACATCAGGGCCTGGAGTCCAGGTTTCCGTTGTCTGTCCGGTACCCCATCCACTAAGTGTCCCTCACTTCAGAAAGGGGTTGTGGCTGTGTGAACATTCCAAAGTGGAAAGCCCCAGAGGCATTATGTTGACTTAACTCGGTAGCATAAAGTCTAAATAAATCCTCGTATGAGTTCCTATTTAGTATGTTTGGTTGCCTAAGTAGTTGTCCATTTTATCTCATCCTTCAATTAGCCTGCTTTACAGCCCAGATGAAAATACATGAATTCCATCACTGCTCTTAGCAAAAACTGCTAACATATTGTTGAAACTGTAAACTATATCCTAAAATCGGTGATTATAAATACCACTGCAGATAGCATAAATAGTATCAGTTATTTGAATTACTAATCAGTACTAATCAATATAACAGACAAATGGGCACAAATTACGTAAGTCATACAAATATGTCATAGAAATGATATTGAAAAATTTACTCATAAAAACCCAAACTAACATTAAAGGCGTTTTACCATTAATATCAAATGTTCACTTCATATGTTCTCCTCTCTTTACGGTCTGTAGTCTAATGGGACAAACAATATCAGAATGCAGTCTCTTCTCTCTATGGGCACTAAGGTACTTTCCCAAACATTTCAGCTCTACACTTTAAAAAAATGGCTCTGCATTTCAGAGATAAGGAGAATAGCACTCCTCTCTACCACACCAACTAGCTGTGCCCCAGGCAAGAAGGGATCATATTCTTAGTCAGGTGTCATTTAAAATATTGAACAACAGCGCTGTAAGTTAATAACAAACTCATGAATAATTGATTTCAAGACCTAAAATTATTCACTTCTAACAGCAGAAGTTTAATTCTGTACAGGTCACAGAAAAATTACCATAGTGTGCTGTGGCATAAATGAGCTGGCATTCCACAGTTTCAGGTCCTGGGCATGCCATTCACCTTCTTTGGGCCTTTGGTTCCCTTATTTACAAAATTTTTAAAAAGATCAGATTACACTGGGCCATTTCAGATAAGTCTGGGCAGGTCCTCCAGAATTTCATGGAACCCATCAAAGGCCATAGCAGAGCCAACTGGCACTCCACTCCCTCCCCAGAGAGAAGTTTGATTTTCTCTTTTTCTTTTTCTTTCTCTCTTTTTTTTCTTTGACCTGTTGGATTCCTACCTAATATTTCATTTAAAGGCCCTAGCACTAAAAGTAATTTGAAAATCACAATAGGTAACCTCTTAATGTTTTCTACCTGTTAACCTGAATTCAGACACATCCCAGTTCTCTTTGCAAGGGGCACATAAACTTCACTAAATATTCTGACATAAGTCTAGGAAACATAGAGATACTTGTATCTTTATACAGATTTTTGTTTCAAACTGATCAAGTTTAAATAATTCAAATAATTTGTTATATAACAAATAAATAATTTATTCAATAAATAACATTTTGAACATAACTAAGTATATTTTCTTGTTTCTGGACCACTTTAGACACCAAAGACTAAAAATATACATCATTAAGACATCGTCTTTGACTCCAAATCTGAATAAAATGTAAAAATTATTAATTAGCTTCAAATAAGAGAAGTTTATATTTATTCAAAATGTATACACCATTAATGCACCCTGATATCCTGTAAAAATTCCAATTATTGGGGCCTCCCTACTTAACCGCTGCGTCATGGAGCTGTGGGCAGCGGCAACGCAAGTTCAACGCTGGGCCGGGGAGATTCCCACATGGCACAGCAGACCTCTCCTGCCTCGCCCGCTGCTCCCCTCAGCAGTGTATTTCTGATCTGCCTGTTCTGCTCCCCACTCTGTCTCTGGTGAACCCTCTCACCGCCCCATGCCTGTGGCCTGTACCCCAACTTGTATGCATAAATAAGTATCTTTTTAAAAAATTCCAATTATTTAGAAATACAAAATGAACCAGTGTTCGTCTCAGTTCATCCCATGAAATTGTCTTAGATGTCTCTAAAGTATCAGTGTTATTCTTCTTTGATTATTTTAAGGAAAAACAAACTTCTGATTTCTTGTTTTACTTCTCATTCTAGAAAGCATACGCATATGCAGATGAAGATGAGGGTCGGCCAGCCAATGACTGTCTGCTCATTTATGACCACGAGGGAGCAGGGTCTCCTGTGGGCTCCATTGGTTGTTGCAGTTGGATTGTGGATGATTTAGATGAAAGCTATATGGAAACATTAGACCCCAAATTTAGGACTCTTGCTGAAATCTGCTTAGACACAGAAATTGAACCATTTCCTTCAAACCAGATGTGTATACCTATTAGTACAGATCTTCCTTTGCTTGGACCCAATTACTTTGTTAATGAATCTTCAGGAATGACTCTCTCAGAGGCTGAATTCCAGGCAGAAATGGCAGAAATGGCAATGTCTGAACCTATTATTCATGGGGATATTGTAGTGACTGAGACTTACACTACTTCTGATCAGTGTGTGCAACCCACCACAATTGTTTTTGATCCTCAGCTCGCATCCAATGTTGTAGTAACTGAAACAGTAATGACACCAGTCTATGATGTTCAAGGAAATATTTGTATCCCTGCTGAGTTAGCTGACACACACAATGTGATCTATACCGAGAGAGTAATGTCTAGTCCTGGCATGCCTGACATGAACAGTGGTAACATGACTGATGGTTGTATGGGACCTATGATGAGTGGCAGTATTTTGGTGGGGCCAGAAATTCAAGTGACACAAATGGTGAGTCCAGACATTCACATAAGCCAAACCACATCCCCAATGACATCTCGACACAGAGTAAGGTATAGTAACCTACATTACTCTCAGCAGTAAGTGCTTTATGGTCAGTATTCTCTATGGTGATCTTGCACCTTGCAATCACCAACATATCATCAAAGATGCATAACGTATTATATTTAACTTCTTAACAGTTAACGGATATGCAAATATTCAAAAAGTTCAATGCAACTCTTTGGGTATATCTTCTGAGGGATAAATTTTGGCCAAGCATTTTATATAAACCTGTTTTAATCCTTTCTGATTTTAAATAATATGTCAGGAAAACTTGGAGAAAATTGCTCCAACCTTTGATGGTGTCTAATAAAAAGCACATAATGCAAAAGGCAAATCTTAGAGGTCATGCCTTTGGAACTGGTCATGTAAACCAAAGTGACCTTGTTCTTCGAGATTGCAAGAGAAATCCTGTCTGCATTCACCTGTAATATTTATCATTTTTAGAAATATTTCTATGAATTTTTAATTGAAAAAGTGAATTAAATGTACATTTCTGAGAGGAAATTTAAAGGTGAATGAAGATATCGTTAGAGATCTGAGATCATTTATCTCTTCCAACAATTTCTCAAGATATGCAATATTTACTAGATGCTTAATATAATTAGCTAAATGCATCACTAAATGTGACTCATCAAAAAGAATTATTATGTATGTATATATACATATATATGTAAGTCATAAATCAACATGGATGAATTTTTATTGCACTTTATTGATTTTTATCATTAATTGTATGTTAATTTAGAATAGCAAAAAAATCATAACAACAATCCAGTAGAAATAGTTTTTATTGGAAATGGAATTTTTTCCCACTTACAGGGAATTTTCTCCTATTCTTGCTAATAATGTCAAATTAACACATGAAATATGGTTTTAAGTCATAAAATTTTCATTTGGTGCCCAGGTAGTACACAAAAGTGGCTCTGTAATTATGCATATATTCAACAATATTTACTTAGAAAGTAGTAGGTACTGAAGGCTGTTCTTGGCTCCATGAATATATAGGTAGAAGACAGACACGATTCCTGTCTTCAAAGACCTTCTAATTCATTTCTGGACTTAAAACTCTGGGGATATAGTTTTGAGATCCTACTGAAAATAATAGTTCTCTTTTTAATCTGCTACTTATGTTGAGTGAATGAAATGGAAATACATGCATAGACTGCTTATTTTTAGGAGGTATAAAAGCTTATTTGAGAATAAAAACTCTAGCAAGATAATTTTATTTAATTCTGTAAAATATGTAAACTAAGTAGTAGTAACTATAATGTGCCTAGTAAGATAATGTAAATGAAATAAACACCAGGGCTTATTCTTTTTTGAAATGAAATAATTATAGTGCTTCTTGCTTAATTTTGTTCCTTTATAAATAAAACTATTATAGAACGTGGGACATCTCACATAATTTCTCGCTCAAATTCTCTCAGTTTACAAAAAAGGAATCTAAAATGAGAGAGGTTTAATGCCCGCAACCAGCTAGTTGTGGTACAAAATTTTGAACCCTTTGCTCAGGTATTCTGGCCAGTATGCTTTTCAGTATTGTAACTTCATCAGACATGGAAAAAAAGGATCCAGTTTGACCTGTTACGTGGTCTTTGCCATTTCCTAATTTCCAAAAAAAATGATTTCTCAAAAAAGAAAATGTTTTGTGAAACTTAAGTACAGACTAGCTAAATCGTCATAATGCCCAAAAATTAATTACATATTTTTAACCTTTTCCAAATTACGTGTATTACAAATTATTATTGCCATTCCTCACTTTAGTTAGTCACAACCAAGATTCTGCTACATTCCATTACTCTATAATTGATGAAATCCATAGGGTAATCACAGATCATTGGTGCCATGGTCATTTTAATACTCATTCAACAATTAGCCATGTAACATCTTTCACGCATTCGTCCTGAGGTGTATCCTTACATGAATATTTCTCTCTTGGGTCAATAATTCCAAGGTCATTGAAACTATCAGCAAGTAATTAAACGTAAGGTGCAAATGATATAAAACTGAAAATACTCTAAGATTTGAGAAATTAAGAATAAAATAGCACTAAACATTTAATTGACAAATTTTAAAAGGAGGTGAAAACACTTGTGAAAAGGCTGAGAATTTTTTTCTGTGAGCCTTCTCCTCTATCTCCACATCAATATGCAGATTTAAGCATGTTATCAAAAGAGGAAATCTACCTCTGGTGGACCCCTTTAACCACAGTATCTGGAAATGAGACCAGTCGTTCCATCTACTCTGTCATGATTATCACTGAGGAGAAACACTTCTGTCATTCCAAGAGTGTCAGTATTGCTCTTATTTGAGTAACATCTCTGAAATTGTTATATTTTTAACTGTTATCACCAACAAAATGAAAAGCATAAGGTAATATTCCCCTTAACTCCTTAAGAATTAACTTCTTAAATCTAATAACATATACTTTGAGTCATTTTTCCTACTATATGACATTGAGAGGGTAGCTTTATTTTAAAAATGTTCTTTAAAACTAAATAAGTCTCATAAGGCACAGGGAACAGAAGATATCAAAAACACGAAGAGCATGAATTATTTCAGAAAAAAAATATTTTTTAAGAAATTCCCCCTTTTGGATTAGACATTTCTCATTGCAACATATTACTAAATGTAATAATGTTTTATATATTCAATAAAAATATATAATATGGAAACACGTTTCATTTTCTCTTTAAGCATGTAATATTCTACAAACACTTTCAGAAAAATCATTTTCCATTGTGTTGCTAGATAATTGTCATCTTTATTTTTATGGTGTAATATAGAAGCATGGATTTATTTGCAAATTGATATTCATTATAATTCATTTATTTATTTATTAATTTTAAGACTTCTCAGTCGAATGCTCACTATAAACTACAAATCAATTGATTTAACTGTAGAAATTGCTCTAGGTGTGTATGAATTATATAATTACATACTCTCTTCCTACTGGATTTAAACAATGAAATTATTACTACTTTCCCTGTACCAGAGAATAAGGAAAAAATAATTTATTTTAATTAGCAGAATTGAGGATGGCTCCTCAAAGATGGTAAGATCTGAGCTTAGTGAAGTAGAATTTTGTCTTTTATGGATTCCCAACATGTAAAAACAAAAGCATAGAATATTCAGAGAATATTAAATAGGCAAATTACAAAATAATAAAAAAATACCTGAAATAAAGAATTGTGAAATTATTGCAGTCATCTTGTATAATACTATATTAATTATTCAAAATGCATCACTCTATTGATTCTCAAAAGAGCACTATGTGGTATGATTTACACACATGACACAGATAAGACACCAAGTTAAGAGAAGTTGCTATTTTTATGTGAGTCCTTAAGTGAATAGCAGATTTAAAATTTAAATCCAAGACAGCATAACTCCAAAAACCTAATACTGACTACTATTTTTTTTTTTCATTTAATTCTGGAAGAATTTGCAAGAGGCAGGCAGTAGAGGATCATAAATCCTATTAAGGGCTGAATCTAAGTTGGTAGGAAATGAGGAACCAATGAGACTTTTCGTGCTTGTAGATGAGCAGGTCCCACTGCATGAGTCCTGGGCTAAGCCCCAGGAGTGCCCTGAGAGTTTGTGTGGTCTCGTGGCCACCTTGTGACTGCATCACTAAGCCAGAGAGCCTGATATCTTCTGAAAAGTCAACATTCCCAAGTGAACTCTCTAGACCCCAAATCTGGAAGATTCCCTAGATTCCCCACTGAGGTGACAGGTCCATAGTAGGTAATCTAAACTGACACTTATCAGTCATTTTATGTGTTTATCAAAGTATCTGGGTTTTATTTTATTGTATTCTCTTTGCTGAGGTAATATTCATATACAGCACTATACATGATTCAGAGGTATAGGTCCACACCCCTTCAAATAGATATAACTACACCACACCTACCACCAATTAGAATATTTGAGCACTACAAACACCTAACCTTTTATATCATTTTAGGTGCAGTGTATGGAATATTTGTCAGTTTCTAGACAAATACTACATGCTTTCTCATACTTCTGTCACTGACCTGTTTCCTCAATTTGGATCTTTCTTCACTCCCTTCGTCTATTCAGCTTTTTCTTTCTCACCCCTCAACACTCAAAAGCAATGCCACTTCTTGGGAGCACTTCTTGATCTCTCTGCCACTGCACAAACCTGCTTGCTTAGCTAACACTCCTTCTATACTCCCTTCAGTAGCTAACACACTGTTATTCCTATGCCTGCCAGCCTGTGAGCTCCTTACAAGCAAGGACAATGCCTCTCTCATTTCTGTATCTTCAATATTATATAGAATGTGTATAGCTAAATTATAGAATGCTGTCACTAATTTTACTCATTAATTCTCTCAAGCACCCAAGAGGAAGTGTCTGCAGTTCAACCATGTTGCCTCTAGATAAACAGCCATTTGAATGATCTTTGAAAAGGTTTGTGTAAATGAACCCTTAGCAAAAAGATACAAGTCTAAACTCAAGTAGGCCAATGCATTTTAGGAGATATTTACAATTTTCAAAAAGAATAGTAAAGTGTTCAATATAACCTCACATGCTTTGCAAAAGAAATTATAAAGTCACTAAATAAAATTAATTCTAAGACGTTTCAGAGAAAATGAACTTGGGAAAGTATTTCCTTAAAGACAGAAAAGCGGATGATGATAAAGCAAGATTGAAAATTGGCAGTCCAGCACAAACACATATCCAAAACAATTAGTTTCGAAGCAGTGCTAACAGATTTGCTTTTCCTAGATTTCAACAAAGCAAAAAACATTAGAGTGATTTAGCACCAAGACTCTCATTGAATTTTTCCATTAAACTTTTCCATACTTGATTTTTTCACATTATCATGAATATCATTCTAAGTCAGTGTGTGTGTATTTCTTCAAAAGTCTATCCATAGAACTTCAAAATTCTGTATAATATTCATATATTTCTACAACCACTTTTAACCATACCATTTTTACCAGAAAATGGTTAATTTCAGTTTTTGCTATTATTAACAATGCCACAGTGAACATTTACATAAATTCCAGAAATTTGAGAGACTGCTGATAATGAAATTTCTATCATTATAGCTATTTGTTGTTGATCTTTTTATCTTCTTTCAAAACCATTTTCTACTTCTTATGTTTAAGTTCAGTAACCAAACAAATAAAAATCACACAAGGGACAAAATTGCATTCTATTATTAAGGTATTATTTCTCATCATAATATATTTCTCAAAACAACCATTAAAAAGCAAATAAATGAATCCAAAACTTTTCACTTACATATCACATTGGAAAAAATCCTATTTTCAGAAAGCCAACATTATTGTCACAAAATATGGTATTTTTTTTTCTTTTTTCTTGAATGTTATAATGTATGAATTATTGTACACTATTTTAAACATGGACTAAATAATAAATACAGAAAATAAAAATTATCTACTAATTTGCTTTAAATTCTATACAACTTCTTTAAGTTCATTTCAGCTTATCTAAAAAAACATTAAGACTCTAAGTTCATTTCAGCTTATCTAAAATAACACTAAGACTGAAGAAAACTAAGTTAACACTGAGAAAGAATGACTAGTGGGGATTTTGCCAGAGTTTTTGTGGATTGTTAAGTCAGTAAATAAAAAAAAGTAAAACATTTTTATCATTTTTAAAAAAAATAACACTGAGTGAAGAAAAATAAGGGGAAAGGGACTAGCATCACTGAGTTCTGTTTTACGAATAAAAATGCTAATTGCCTAATACTGAACTGTTGGGAGGCAGGTATCTGCAAACACAAAGTACTTGTTCGTTAGTTCATAGACAGCCTGAATTGGACATTAGAAATGTACAGTGTATGTGGATAAAGCATAGTGAACGAAGATAGAACAAATGAAAATGGAGGATTGCCTATACTTGTTGTTCTTAGAAAGAGCACCATGCTTCGGTTAGAAATGAATAGAGCTACATAACTGTGATTAGTAAGATAACTGGGTGAAGGTAAGAGATGCTGAATGTGTGAGTAACAGGAAAGCAGTGAGTATGTCTGGTGAGTGATGGTGAGGTGTTGGTATGAAAATCACTTTGCGGACAAACCCCCAAAACATGGTGGCGAACAGACGCTAGGATCAGGCTCTCCTGCAAAAAATCGATTTATGGAGAAAAATATCCCTAACTTTGAGAGCTGTCTCGAAGAGAACCGGATACCCTACGCAATACAATCAACCCCGGGGGTGCTTTGGACTTTAAAAAAAACTGAAGAGTAGGAGTAAAGAGAAGAGAGGGGACATCTAATCCCACACAAAGGAGGAGCAGAGAGGAGAGATGGGCGGACCAGCTTCCCCTGAGAGCCACTGAATACAAGGTTAGAAACTGCGGTGAGGTCGGAGGGCTCCGGCCAGCCGACTGGGAGCGTGACCCCCACTCCCCCACCCCACGACCCCCCTCTCTTCCCTGCGTGGCAGCCCTGAGGAGCAGGAAAGCAGGAGGGTCACTGTGTCCCATCCCCCACCTGGGGCTAGGTAACATCTCAAAGGGGAAAAAGTCCAAGCAAGATCAGCCAGAAAAACCAGTTGGGATGGAAAACCTCCTGCAGAGACAACTTCTTTCTGGGCTTTAGAATGCAAATGAATAGGAGGGGAAGGATGGAATTTAAGGACTATTGACTGACAATCCCCAAAACCCCTCCCATACCTGTTGCTGAGAAGAAAAAAAAAAAAGCTCTCTGGCCATACCCTCCCCTGCAAAGTGTCAGCATCTTGGCACACGGAGGGTATCAAAAAACAAACAAACAAACAAACAAAAAAAGACCACAGCAGGTGGTGAACACGGCCCAGCACTCGCCACCCCCTCCAACTTCTAGGCGGCTGCACACTGGCACCCTAGAAACTAGGTGAGGTGAACCGCTGATCAACAGCCACCCACAACCTCCACCCTTGCACCCCCCCGTGGAGTAGCAGGCCCCAAGCAGCAGAAAACAAACTAAGACCAGGAGCTCCCAACCCCCCCCCACCAGACATAACCCCAGGGGCAGGAATAGCCCCAGGCAAACATCGGAGGAAAGGGGGGGAGAGGGGAAAAAGAATAGAAAGACTCCAAGCAAGGACTAATGACAGCAGCAACAAGACAACAACATATGTCGCTGGAAAGGAGGGGCTGAACCCCAGCAGGGGACCCAACCAGAAACCCCAGAACCTAAGAGCAAAAGGACTACAGAACTCCAAATTCACATCTCCCCAATACGTTATTTTCTTTATTATTATTTTTTATTTTTTACTAGTTATTATTATCCCTTTTATTCTCTTTATTATTATTTTATTTTATTTTTTACTATTTTATTATTACTATCCCCCCCTTTTTTTTTTGAACTTTTAACTTACCTTTTTCTCTTGGTCCTTCATTCCTACTTTTCTTCATCTCCATTCCCCTGTTCTTTCCTCTCCCTGTTTTTTCTTTCTTTTTTTTTCTTTCTTTTTTTCCCTCTCTTCCCCTTCCTCTCTTTTCCCTTTTCTTTCTCTTTTACTACAAACCACCCCTTCATCTTCCCTAATTAAACTCGGAACCGGAAACACACTGGAGACATGCCACGAGAAACACAAAAATTCAACAAAGAAAAATAAGAAAATCCAGAAGCTATCTAGTCACAGCCAAGGCAACTCAGACACTAGGGAACCACAAACACTCCTGAGCAAGTAAAACCAGGAGTCATGCCCGCCAGCACCAGCGCAAAACTACGAACAGAGCAAAGCAGAAAACCAACAATGGGAAAGAAAAAAATCACAAATGATCCTCAAAACAATACACCACAAAAAGAAACTCCCTCTCCAGAACCCATTAATATGGACATAGAAGATTACATCCACTTAACAGATAAAGACTTCAAAATAGCCATCACAAAAAAATTGATAGAATTAAATGAAAAGAACAAAGAACTGAGGAACGAGAATGAATCCATAAAGACGAAATTGAAGGAACTGGAAGATTTAAAAACATTAGTAGAGGAGCTAAAGAACTCCAGGGAAAGCCAGAAAAGTGAATTAAAAGATACGCAGGGAAGAATAAGCACTCTGGAAGATAAAGATACTAACAGAATCAAGGCAGAAAAGGAAAGAGAAAAACAAAGGAAAACGCATGAGGAAAAGCTTTGAGAACTATCTGACACCATGAAAAAAGGAAACATCAGAATCATAGGAATCCCAGATGGAGAAGAGAGACAAAGGAACAGAGAAACTTCTCAAGGAGAAAATTGAAGAGAACTTCCCAAACATGAAAAAGGAAACAAAAATTGACATACAGGAAGCCAGACGATCTCCATATTATTACAACGAAAGAAAAAAAACTGCAAGACATATGATAGTAAAATTATCGAGAATTCAAGACAAGGAAAATATACTGAAAATGATGAGGGCAAAGAAACAAATAACCTATAAAGGAAAGCCAATCAGGCTGACATCAGATTTCTCTGAAGAAACACTACAGGCAAGAAGACATTGGACGGACATATATAACACACTACATGCCAACAAATGTCAACCAAGAATACTCTACCCTGCAAAGCTCTCATTCCTCTATGAAGAAAAAACATGGACCTTTTCCGACAAACAGAAACTACAGAAATTCATCACTACCAAACCCCCACTCCAAAGAATATTAGAAGAAGTCATGAAGACAAAACCAACAGAAGAAAGACCAGGA